>PVLD010005343.1:102864-113296 GCA_004027595.1 Dinomys branickii | reverse complement strand
GGCTAACACATACAGATATACACTATTAATCTAATTTCCTGTCTTCGATTATTGCTTAGCATTAAGTGATATAATACAATAGTAGAACCATGTTAGCCCTCCTGCACATATGTATATTCATGAATATTCCTCTATACATACATACATACATTTTTGTCTTTTTCTTTTCTCCTTTCCTTCGTCCCATCCGTTCTCTGTTAATTTTTCTAATACTATTTCTTAAACAGATAAACTTTTCTTCACTGGATTATTGAAAGAGAAATTTTTGATGTAAGTTGGTATAGTATGAATATAGTTTGTTAAACGGATGAATTGAAGCCAGTCTACCTGAATTTGAATCTTGGCCTTACCACCAATCAGCTTGTAGCAGTGCCCAAGTACTTCACCTCTCGCTGCTTTCATGTTCTATTCTGTAAAATGGGGGGTAGACTTAGCACTGCTTAGTACTTGATTGCTAAGAGGACTACGTGTGTTGTTATTTGTAGCACAGAGTTGTGTCCGATATATAATAAAATGGACAAATGAGGGTTTGCTTTTTTACAACTTTATTCTGTTTTTGAGACAAGGTCTCGCTTTGTAGTTCAGGCTGATGTTGCACTCACTATGTAGTTCAGACTGGCCTCAAACTCACACCAATCCTCCTGCCTCAGCCTCCTGAGTGCTGGGATTTTAGATGTGTGACACCATGTCTGGCTATAACTTTATTCTTACTGAAGACATTGTGAACATGTCCTATAAAGCTATTTTAAGTATTATATTCCACATGAACAATGTAACTATTCCTATTTATCAGCCAGCACGAGATATTATGACTATCTCTGTTCTTTGTCAATAGGAAAATAGTAGATGTCCTTTTATTTTGTATTTTGTTAAACATCTCTCTCTCTCTCTCTCTCTCTCTCTCTCCATGTATATATCAATTAGCTTTTGCAGACTAATAAACAGTAAAACAGCAAACATTTATTATTTCTTGGGATTCTGTAGGTCAGCTGGAAAGTTCTTTGGTCTAGATCTTTTTGATCATCTGGTGGCCTGGCTGGCACTGGCAGGTCTCAGATGGTTCCCTCATTTAGCTGGTAATGGTCAGCTGGCGCTCAGAGGGACTGGCTTGCCTACTCTGGTGGTGTCTCAAGCAGGTTAGTCTAGGTTTCTCCTCAGGGTGATCTCAGGCTCACCCTGAGAGACAGTGGGAGGGCACAGGGAGAGTGTAAGCCAGTGGGCAGACGCCATCCCAACCTCTGCTGTGTCACTCTTGCTAATGGCCTGGTCAAGGGAAGGCCCATGGCCAGGCTGAGATTCAAGGGTAGAGAAAAAGATGCCATATCTCATGAAAGGGAACAAAAACTGGAGGGGTTATTTTATTCAAGCTACTTAGGTTGGGTATTTATTTCTTCCTCTGTGGTTGTCACTGACTTATTCATTTATAGTTATTTATTTATTAAAGATATTTATGCTTACATTTTACACATAAGGATATTCTTCCCACCTGGTAGTTAAACTTTGTTTATATAATACTCTTTTCTCTGTAGAAATTTTTGGCTTTTTGTGAGGTCAAATCTGTCAGTGTTTTCCTATACAGCTTTGAATATAATTATGTCTTTAAATGACCAAACTGTGGATTCTTGAAGCCAGAAAACATACTTTGTTCTTCTCTTGACCTACAGAATGCAGCCCAGAGCCCAGCTCACAGGGCTTAAGCAATTGCTCGTTGAATGAATTCACTGATGGAATGATAGTCCCACTCATTTGTTTAAGCTCTCATCAGTTTGGAGTATAAATCTATCACATGCCAAGCATTGTGCTAACTGTTAGATATACAGTAATGAATACAATGGACTTTTCATGTCTTATTTGTACTGAAGTATAGCAGATCACCATGAGATTTAATATCAGTGAGACATGAATTTAAATTTCATTTTTCCACTTGTGTGGCCTTGAAAATCTCTGGTTTTAGGGCCTTTGAAACTTATAAAATGGAATATGTATGTCTTCCTTCAATTTTTTTTTTTTTTAGTTTTTTGAGACAGGGTCTTACTATATAGTTTAGGCTGGCCTTAGACTCATTATGTAGCCCAGGCTGGCCTCGAACTCATGGCAATTCTCCTGCCTCAGCCTCCCGCATGGTATGATTACAGATATGTACCTCCATGCCTTGAAGTGTGTGAGAATTCACGTGGACAATATTTGTGAAGTACCGAGCATAGTGCTTATTGTATACTATATAATAAAACAATGTTAGCTTCCTTCCCTGCATAGTAAAATCTTAGACCTGCTGGGAAGGCAAGATTCTTTTGATAATCTCATTTTAGCAACAAGCATGATTCTGAAGTTCTTTCATTTCAGCCTCATTTCTTTGCTTTGCTCCTCTAATAATTCTCAGTGGGGTGTCATTTGGAGCAGTTCTTGATTTATTCTCTTTTTGTGCAAGCAAGTCAATCATGTGGCTTTCTCTGTCGGAAGCTGGGGAACGGAACACTGTTAGCAGGGCTGTCCAGAGCCGCCGTGCAGGACAGAGACATTTGGTTATGGGTGTAGGGATGCGCCTCTTTAGGCAGCATAAGGTTGAGAATGTGGCACGTGACTGAATTAGGAGAAAAGCCGAGAGAGAGAGAGAGAACATGTGGAGACCCCAAGACGGCCTTCCCACGCCAGTCACACCTGTGCAGCGGGACGAGCGTGGCCCTCTTAGCATCCTCTGCCAGGACAGAGTGAACAGGAAAAGCAAGCGGTCTCCACCTGGGTATTTCCGCTGCTTTTGTCCCATCCCTTTCCAACTTGTAGCTGCCTCTCTCCTCAGTGTTGCTCCTTTCTTGCCCTGGTTTCCCCAAGCTCCTGGATTCTGCAGGTCCATCTGCCAGGTTTGCAAATATCCCAAATTCCCTCACACTAAGCCCTTGGGCATGGAGTGAAAGTAAGGGCCTCGCGGAGGAATCAGAACTCATGGGCTATGGGTGCTACTATCCTTTGTAGGACAAAAACCCCTCAGTGTTTTTCATAGACCTCAGTCAATTTTCATTTTCCTTTCACACAGCTAGCCTTGACCATGCTATTTCTAATGTCCCTTTGTTATGGTTGATACATTGTGTCAACTTGGGGAGTCTAGAGATTTGGCTGAGTGATTCAGCAGGAAACCAGGGTGCTTACTGTGTATATATCCTGAGCCTGTGCAAGAGGAAGGCATGCAGAGGGTGTGGGTGTAGAGGACCACCCCCACCTCCCAGAGCTGGTAGACTGTATAAAAAGGAATTGAGGAAGGACTGGCTGCGAGTTCTTCAGAGGAGCTCTAGTCTTCATCTTCAGCCTGTTCATCTCCTGGCTTCTGCTGCAGACTCTTACATGAGGAAGTTGCCCAGATGCCTATGGCCCCTACACCTGCTATATTGCCTTCCGTTTCCCAGCATGCACCTATGGCCATGTGGGTTGAACCATATGATCAGCTGTCAGAGGAAGAAAAGACTAGGGCCTGGTTTACGGATGGCTCTGCACGCTATTCAGGCACCACCCGCAAGTGAACAGTTGCAGCACTGTAGCCCCTTTCTGGGACATCCTTGAAGGACAGTGGTAAAGGGAAATCTTCACAGTGGGTAGAACTTCGGGCAGTGCATTGGTAGTACATTTTGTCTGGCAGGAGAAGTGGCCAGATGTGCAACTATATACTGATTCATGGGCCATAGCCAGTGGCCTGGCTGGATGGTCAGGAACATGGAAAGAACATAACTGGAAAATTGGTGACAAAGATATTTGGGGAAGAAATATGTGGGTTGACTTCTCCATGTGGGCAGAGGATGTGAAAATATTTGTTTCCCATGTAAATGCTCACCAAAAGGTGACAACAGCAGAAGAAGACTTTAATAATCAAGTGGATAAGATGACTCGTTCTGTGGAGAACAGCAAACCTCCTTCTTCAGCCATCCCTGTCATTGCCCAATAGGCCCATGAACAGAGTGGCCACGGTGGCAGGGATGGAGGTTATGCATGGGCTCAGCAGCATGGACTCCTACTCACCAAGGCTGATCTGGCTACAGCCACTGCTGAATGCCCAATATTTCAGCAGCAGAGGCCAACACTGAGTCCCCGGTATGGCACCATTCCCCATGGTGATCAGCCTGTGACCTGGTGGCAGGTTGATTATATTGGAACACTTCCATCATGGAAGGGACTGCGTTGTGTCCTCACTGGCATAGACACATTCAGGATACGGATTTACCTTTGTTGCATGTACTGCTTCTGCCAAAACTACCATCCGTGGACTTACAGAATGCCTATCCACTGTCATGGAATTCCACATAGCATTGCCTCTGACCAAGGAACACATTTTGTGGCCAATGAAGTAAAGCAATGGGCTCATGCTTGTGGTATTCATTGGTCTTATCATGTTCCTTACTACCTGGAAGCAGCTGGATTGATAGAAAGGTGGAATGGTCTTTTGAAGACACAGATGAGGTGCCAGCTAGGTGGCAGTAGCTTGCAGGGCTGGGGTAAGGTACTTCAAAAGGCTGTATATCCTTTGAATCAACGCCCTCTATATGGCACTATGTCTCCCATAGCCAGGATTCATGGGTCCAGGAATCAAGGGGTGGAAGTAGGCATGGTACCACTCACCATTACTCCTAGTGACCCATTAGCAAAATTTTTGCTTCCTGTCCCCACAAGCTTATGTTCTGCTGGCTTAGATATCTTAGTTCCAGAAGGGGGAAAGCTCATACCAGGAAGCACAACAATGATACCATTGAATTGGAAGCTAAGATTTCCCCCTGGTCATTTTGGTCTCCTCAAGCCTCTGAGGAAACAAGCTGAAAAGGAAGCCACAGAGTTGTCAGGGGTGATTGACCAAGATTATCAGGGGGAAATTGGACTACTGCCCCACAACAGGAGAAAGAAAGAATATACGTGGAGTACAGGAGACCCTTTAGGGCACCTCTTAGTATTAGCATGCCCTGTTATTAAAGTCAATGGGAAACTACAGCAACCTAATACAGGCACAATGAAAAATGGCCCAGAGCCTTCAGGAATGAAGGTATGATTCACTCCACCAAGGAAATAACCAAGACCCACTGGGGTACTTGCGGAAGGCCAAGGGAATACAGAATGGGTTGTGGAAGAAGGTAGTTGTAAATACCAGCTACGACCCCTTGATCAGTTACAAAAAAGAGGATTGTAATTGTACTGTCTCCCCTAATATGGTTCTAATGTAATATAATGTGGATGGACTTACTACTGGTCCTTAGAGATTGTTAAAACTGTGTTATAATATTCAAGTTGTGAAATGATATTATCTTTTATTTTGGTGAGGGAATTAGTGCATTCATGTTTGTACTAGGATAGTTATAACATGTTAGGTGTAATTATAAGCATGTCTTTGTATCTGGAAACTGGTTTAAAGAAATGTGTCTGGTTGCCAAGTTGACAAGGGGTGGAGTGTTATGGTTGATACATTGTGTCAACTTGGGGAGTCTAGAGGTTTGGCTAAGTAACTCAGCAGTTGTAAATCTTGCGGTAAAAGAGGACATGCCCTTCCCCTTCTGGGATGTTGTTTATTATGTTAATTTGGAAAGTTTAGAAGGTTAACTATGTGATTCAGAAGGGAGCTGGGGTGCTTATTTGTATTCATCCTAAACCTATGCAACCTTCCAGTTCAATAAACACGTACTACATACTCAGTAAAGTCTTGCTGGGTAGATGCTTGGCCTATTCCCTGGAAATACAAAGTTTCCCACTAGCTCCCTATCCCAATTCTAACTAGCACTTGGGTTACATACTCTGAGTGGAAAATTTCTGGCAAGAGAGGATGCCGTTCCCTTCAGCAGACAGACAAGGACCCCATTTTGCTGGCAAGCAGGGATAGGAAGCGGGTATGCCCTTGGGGGAAACTGGCTTGGCACACCTCCTAGGTGAGAACAGTTTGTGTTCAAGACCCAGCCCAGTCACATCCAGAATACTCAACTCTAAACTCCCACCTCTACCGTGAAGGAGTTAGTAATATCCGTTACTCCAGCCTTGTGTGTCTTGCTCTCATCTCCTTAACTGCCTGACATCATCTGGGAAGGAACCTGGAGGATAAAGTCCGGCTAAGAAACTGACTGCATGTACATGAAAGGATCATGGATAACACAACAGAGAAAGATTAAAGGGTTGGAGCATAGAAGTATAAAAAAAATCAGGCTCCCAAAATTCAAAGACCCAATACAGAAATGGGCATCTGAGATGAATACACACTTCTCACATGAAGAAATACAAATGGCAAATACATGAAAACATTTTTTAAAAAACATTAAAGAGTTGGAAACAGGCCTGGGGACTTCCAGGAAGGCAAGAAAGCAGAAAAGATACTGAAAGTACTTTGACATAGGGTTGATAGAGAAATGGCACCAGTGGGTCTAAGGACCCAACACACAGAAATTAATGCCAAGATAACTTAATGACAGATTTAAGATTATCACAGAAGGGAATGTCATTGAATATCAGTTCATTCCTTGAAACCCTGGTCAGTCGTTTGGGGTAGGAAGCTTGTTTTAATCTTCTCCTGTCTCTCTATCTTTGCCTTAGTTAACTCCCATGGTCTGTTGGACTAAATGTCCACAAACCTTCCCCCAATCCAAGCTGTCTGATTGTTTACCACTATGCTGTCTCACAGCATCTGGTCATTCTCTTTCGCGGTGCCTATCATGGTATATTTATTCGTGTAATTGATTTTGTGTCTCCGCCTTTTACCCTGGCTTGTAAGCTGTGGAGGGCTGAGATCACATCTGCTTGATGCCTTACTGCCTCTCCAGGATTGCTGCAGTATCCAGCACATGGGTACTCAATACATTTGTGTAGTAAGTAAGTAAATGGACATACAATGAAACAATGAGTGCATATTTAAACAGATTTTTCCCTTGTCTAGACAGCTTTAAAAAATAAGCAAAATTCACCGGGTGTGGTGGTGCACGCCAGTAACCCCAGCACTTGGTTTGCTGAGGCAGGAGGATTGTTGCGAGTTCAAGGCCAGCCTGAACTATATAGTAAGACCCTGTCTCAAAAAGACAAAAAAAAAAATAAAGTAAAATTCAAGGAATTCCACCAACGATCTTGGGTAACCTTATTCCAGGGATGGTTTTCGCTAACATGTTTTCATTTTATTGCCGATACTCTGGCTTCTGAAGTATTTGTGGGTAAGATTGCACTGATCTTCACCCCAAATATTCAGAACTGTAGATAGCTACATCTGCCACAAAAATGAGATGATCATGAGCACTGTAAAAAATATTAAACATAGCTAATAATTAAACACATCCACAGAGAGTTGTGAGACACAATGTATTGTACCAAACACGTATTAGTGAGATTCCCCCCAACATAATTCTAAAGTAATAAGAAGTGCAAGGCAATAGGCTCACTGCATTTAACCTGTTTCCTTGAAGCTTGCCAGTGCTTCAAGATCAGAGAATGGGGTTAATAAGAACTTGACGATCCGCAGCTGTGCTGAACTGGACGGTGTGGGCCGTGGTGGGGGGTGGGTAGGAAGTATGCTGACAGGAGCAAGCGTGTCATGCTGATGTGGAATGTATTTTCATTGATATTCTGTTCAAAGTTTATTTTTCTTCAACTGTTAGAAAAATGAGTTGCAATTGATGACCTTTGAGGTTTTATATGTTTTTAGTTAAGCAAAGCCTTCGAGTGAAGCCCAAATGTAAGAAAAAAAAAAAAAAGAATTGGAAGTTGAACAGCTCTGGACTGTGTGGATGGAGATGCATGCAGATGTACGCAGATCTGGAAGCCATTCTGTGGTACCTCCTATTTTCAAAAATGTCAAGAACACCTTTTCAGAAAGTGAGAAATGATTCCTTGAATGCAATTGGAGTAACATAGCTCCATCTTTAATTTCTAAATCAGCTTAGTTCTATTATGTGGGTATTGATTCAGGTACAAAATAATTGCTATGGCCATTTTTAAAGAAAAATTTTTCCATATCTTAGTTAATGACTCATTCACTGCAGTATGATTAGTGGCAAAAATATTCCTGTAAAAGATTAGACAATATTCAGTACAGCACAGAAAACTCAGTGAACAAAATATCTCAGAGCTTTGCTGTGCTCCATCTGTGATGATAGATTATTTGTTAACTTGGTAGGTGCCATACTCTATGGCAAGTATTTCCTTCCAGACAAGAACACACTTCTATGCAAAGGCTGTAAAGTGTTGAACAGATCTTTGCTATAGAAAAATAGTGCTATATTTTTTTGCATGTGTATGAGATTCTGGGGATTGAACACAGAGCCTTGTGCATACTAGGCAAGTGCTCTACACTCCTAGCCCTAAAAAATAGTACTGATCCCCAATACAATAGATGTATAAAAGTCAATGTGCATCTTCCTTATAAGATGCTGTTGGCCTTGATAATAGAAATATAAGTTGAGCTAATTAATGAATTTAGTCAGAGCCCTCAGGCTGTGGGAGTGATGAAAGAAGTCAACACCAGTCTCCAGCATGACTTGGAGAGGGTAGTGCCATATGGCGACACAGGAAAGTTGTTAAGCTCTGGACTGGTTCTGATATGAGCCCAGATGGAATGTGTACTTTGATGATTATGCTCAAAACTATGTCCTTAAATGCAGATTCCTTGAGTGGCACCAATTGTACTGTTGAGGTCAACTTTTTCATAGTGTTATCATCAGAACATTTTCAGGAAGCCCAAGGCCAGAGCTTTAGCCATTGGTCATGAAGCCTCTGCTCTCGTCTCTTTGAAAGGCCACATTTAGCCCTGGCTCCTCCCTTTTCTTAAATTTTATTTTAACTGTTTTTCCCCCTCTATGGGCTGGCATCACATTCCCTATTACCAGTCAAAAGAACAGAGACAGAAAGTTGTTTGGATCCAATCCAAGGGCTGGAGTGTGGGTAGGGGTAAGTGGTGAGGCAGAAAGAGACATGCGTTTCCTGGCGCTTGACTCCCCTCCACCTGCCCCCTTTTAAGGGAAGAAGGACGTTTTCTGTTTTGCATTTAATGTTTATGTGTAGGTAACATTCAAGTTGCTCAAAAGCCAGTAATGGTGAAAAGTCTTCCTGTCATCATTTTCTCCTGAACACTCAGTTCTCCCCAAGAGGGAACCTTGTCCTTAGTTTCTCTGTCACCTTCCAGATGTTCTTTGGACAGATAGAAGCAAATACAAGCACTAGATTCTTATTTTAAGAAAACTGAGAAGAGGACTTTTAAGACTCGCCATGGGAACCTAGTGGTTTTTTCTTCTCACACTCAAAGCCCACCCAGATGATCCTTCTGTTTCTGCTGTATGTGCTGCTGCAAAGGTCAGAGCTCACCGGTGGAAGGGTTCCTACAACTAGCGCGCAGTTAGGTGCAAAATGTGGTTGGGCGGACACTCCCAGAGCACGTGACTCCCTTTCTCCTTGAGAATGCAGGGAGATAGTTGGAAAGAGCAAGAAGGAAAAAACCTAGATCTATCCCTAGAAACAGTTTACAGTCCAAGTATGGCTGTCTTTTCAGATCAACTGCTTTTTCTCTTAACTCCTAAAAGTATTAAGTAAGCTTCAGTTTGAGCCAGTGCTGGGAGTTCAGAGCAGATGCCGTGGTTTTGGCAAATCTCTCAGCTGGCGCTACAAGTGGTGCTGGGTGGAACTGGAGCTGGCAGAGTGACGATGTTTCCTTCCTGTGATGATGCTCTTTGGAACGTGCTTGGAGCGGTGAGAGCAGGGGAGGGGGAGGTGCGCACCGCAGGCAGGGCTGGACCTGCCTGTGGAAGAGGAGGGGCCCTGCTGTTATCTTTGGAGGCCGTAACCCTGCTGCTAGGTTTCCAGCTCATCTTCTCTGGCAGCACTTTCATTATCCTAACCTTTGTCCTCTTTCCTGAGGTATTAAAGGTTGCCAATGAAGCTGGAAATAAGATGGATGCTTTGAGGTGAAGCCTATTGTGGGGGAAAATTCTTCCTCAATCCCATATATAAAATACAAATATAACTCCTCCTTATTGACTTGACTTTCAAATAAAATCGTATGAGGATTTCAATACTTGGCATAAGCAGGTACTAAAGTAAATTCTGATAAACAAGTACTAATCTCAAATGCTCAGCAGCCATTGACTACCTTTCTGTGGCATTTGATAAAAATGGTAATATTTGTTTTTGTCCCCTATAAACTTAGAAACTATCAAGACAGGCTGTTAAATATGGGCAAAGAGATTAGTTTAGATTCAGGAGAGAACTTTCCTTTTCAACTTCATTATGTTAGAAGTAGGATCCAGATAAGTAGATAGAGTTTGACTGGACAGATCTGGAATAAAATTTGACTATCCATCCATCCATTCACCCCTCCCTCCCTTCCTCCATCCATCACCCCATCCATCCCCTCATCCCTCCCTCCCTCCATTCATCCCCCATCCACCCCCCACCCATCCCTCATCCATCCCCCATCCATCCCCCATCCCTCCATCCATCCCCC
>PVLD010005343.1:0-102764 GCA_004027595.1 Dinomys branickii | reverse complement strand
TCTATGTATTGAAATTAGGCAAGATTTTGTGGCTCACACCTGTAATCCCAGCACTTAGGAGGCTGTGGCAGGAGAATCTCCATGAATTCAAGGCCAAACTGGTCTACGTAGTGAGTTCAAGGCCAGCCTGAACTATGTAGCAAGACCCTGTCTCAAAACCAAAACAAAAAACAACCCATATACATCTCAATTCCTAAATTCTTATTCTTGTGCAGAAGAACTGTAATCCTTATCCTCATGGAAATTACAATCTAAAATAATCACACATTGCATTGCTCTTCAAGAAATAAACAAATGGAAGCAGAAAACAATGAGAAGAGGCTGCATAGGTACAACTGAAAAGGCCAGCAGAGAAGCCCTCTATGAGAAAGTGACACTAGGGCTGGGACCCAAAGGATGCGCAGAATTTAGCCATGCTGAGTGGAGCAAAGTGGTCCAGGCTGAGGGAACTGCAAGTACCAAAACTGTGAAGTAGGGGGTGGCATGGTGTGTTCAAAGGCTGAGTGAGTGTTTGATACCAGCTCTGCCTTTAGTAGCTGTGCACAATTAAATGAACTACCGTATTTTTGAGACTTCGTCTCTTTGTATTTGCAATTGTGATGATGGTGCATATCTCTAAGTGTTGTTGGGAGAATTAGTGAGTCCTAAATGAGATAGCAAATTGCAGTGGTGGCAAAGCTGTGCACGTATGTCACAGTGGGCAGTTTGCATTACTGAGAGCTCTGAAAGTTTCACCATCCCAGCATGTAGCATACTTCAGGCATTTTGCATACATGTGCACAAAGGCCTTGGGACTCTAGGGGGTCCCTATCCCCCAGTGTGCATGATCTTCTGAGTCTCTTGATCATTTTGTAAGAATTTGGGAGTCAAACGTGCTAGAGCTCATTTTCTGTCCCTGACTCATTCATATTTAATAAGAGAGGAGAAAAGACAGATTCCATTTGCTCACTTTAGTCAAGAGGACAGGGAAATGGAGAGTGAGCGAAAGGTAGATATGAGGGTGGAGAGGGAAAAAATATTGTGAAAGCAAAATGAGGGAGTTTTCTTTTTAAATGAATGTGTTTCATCATTTATGGAATACATTTATGGAGTAAATGTTGAAGGTTTTGTTTTACATTTGGAGACCCATGAGGTTTGGGGCTAGGTGTTTAGGAGACAGAAGAAAGGAAAATTGATTATGGTCATTGGTACTCAGTAATAGACAGCACCTGGCAAGTTATGTACTTTCTTACTTGGTCTTCACAAGAATTCTGCAAGATGGGTCTTATTAACACCATTTTAAAGAAGAGGCAAACAAGGCTTACAGGGAACTGTGGACTTCACTTGGCTGCTGTTCCTCTCTTCTTGAAAAATTTGAAGTGGAACTGGGCAAATTTTTGAAAATTATGCTCTATCAAGTTACCATATATGCTTGGTGTGTTTCTTTAAATACTTTATTTTGGTAGTACTACACCAGCATCTATTAATAAATAATGACCAATGATGATAATTATTGCAAATAATAATGACATTACCATTATCATTAATTTATCCCAACTAAACATTTATGAAGTGCCCAACTATGTCTCAGGCAATACAGTGTATACACATGTAGTGAGTGATTCATTCTGCGGAGTGAAAGGGTTACAGTTGGAAGTCAGGGGTTGGGGTGAGGGTGAGGGCTCCATTGGCGATGGTATGCAGTGGGGCAGGCAAGGCTAACAGAGTCAAGGCGATGAAAGGGTCTGACATCTCGGTAAAGAGTTTTGACTCTTGTTCAGTGGAAGGTGAGTGCATGATCAGAATAGCATTTTAGAAAGACTGCTCACATGCCTATCTTCCCAGACGAGGTTTCGGACAAGGCCAGCTCACCCCGTGGAGCCTCGTTAATGGCACCTGTAATATATTTTGCACTCTCTTTCCTTTTAGGAACAGTGAAAGGTGCCATGGACTTGATCTTGATCAATTCCCTACCTCTTGTATCTGATGCTGAAACATCTCTCACCTGCATTGCCTCTGGGTGGCAACCTCATGAGCCCATCACCATAGGAAGGGACTTCGAAGCTTTAATGAACCAGCACCAAGATCCACTGGAGGTTACCCAAGATGTGACCAGAGAATGTGCTAAGAAGGTCATTTGGAAGAGAGAAAAGGCGAGTAAGATCAATGGAGCTTATTTCTGTGAAGGACGAGTTCGAGGACAGACAATAAGGGTGCGGACCATGAAGATGCGCCAACAAGGTAATACGCCCCTGCGCTAGGCACATACTCACACATGCGCACACACACACACACACACACACACACACACACACACACACACACACAGAGTTTTGGTAGCTGTTCCCTCAGCGTCTACATGACTGCCTGAGTGTAGAGACTAAAGACCATGCCTTCTCTTCCTAAGCATTTCTGTCTCTGGTACAGACATTAGAAGTAAAAGAGACCACTCATCCCAATTTCTTCCCTGGACATTGCCCTACTTCATGGTGTGAAATAGAGTATATGATGTGTTTTATGAACAGCTTCATGAAACTTAAGGACAACATGACTCTGCTTACATGTATGTAATATGGAAACCACAGAAATTCAAACAACGGCCCATTCCCAAATTATTGGCTACTTTGGGATTTCTCATTTGATACTTTTTGTTTGTGCCTAACTGCTCTTAACGGAAGTTAACATTGTCAAGAGAAAATTTTAGTAAAAATTTCCAAAGGGAAATTTCTGTCAGAAACTCACTTTAATTGTTACTTCGTGTATCAGTTATCTATTGCCATGGTAATGCCTGTAACATAACTACGGTGCACAATGGCACATAAAAAGCATTCACAGGTTGTATTCTAAGCCATGTGGGCTGACTGGATGGCGTGATGGAGTTGCCTGGGCCTCCCTACATGGAGGTGCTGGTAGCTGCACGCTGATCCGTCTCGCCGTGTCTTGGGAAACTTGGCTGAGTTCCATGGGGATGGCACGGAAGGCAAAAGAGCAAATGAAAACCTGAGGCTTTTAAAGATCTAGGCTCAAAGCTCAGAATTACACGTTGTCATTTATGCTGCATTTTGATGCCCAATTCAAGTGATCTAGCTGAGCCAGAGTGAGATCGGCTACTACAAACAAATGAGGAAGAGCAGGGACTTAGGGAAGGGTAAGAACGGGGACACTCTTGGATGGCTACCCTTTGGGGAAGAGACCAGGGTTTTAATTTTAGCAGCTAAGGACCTAGGTTCCTCTCAGAAAACACGGGAATTTTGAAGGAGGACTTTGAGAGCCCCTTCTAAAAGAATCCCTCTTGCTTCCACACCACACGGCAGTAATGTGATGTAGACTTTATCCCAAGTCAGTGTTGGATCCGAAGCTAAATCTTTAAGCCAATCACCCATTTGATGGCGACCGAAGATGGTGTTGTACATATTACTTAGCAGCTGTGTTGTAAGGGGCCTGGGCCTTGCAGGAAGGCAGACTTCCAGCAGTTCTGATGGGATGAAGGTCCGGAATCCCAGGGTGATGTTCTGGAATGATCTGGCCCTTTGCACCTTATTACTGATGCCTCATTTTATTCCTAAAGCAAGTCAGATAGTTGAGCCTGGAGCTAAAATGAGAGAGTATCACAGACTTGAGTGGCAAAAAAGCAGGGCTACAGGGAGGGATGAAGAATTAGGACCCTCTCTCCCTGCTACCATTTTGTTCCCACTGGAATACTCTGGCCTTTTATCATTAGCCACCTTCTTTGGGTTGCTCCTACCTAAAATAAAGTTGCTTTTGTTTGGGGTGTTAAGATTGAACACAAGGCCTTTCCAATGAGCTGTGTCCCCAGCCCTTTTTTATTTCTTATTTAGACATAGTCTCCATAAGTCATTAGGTTGCCCCGAGTAGGCTCAAAATTGGGATTCTCCTGCTTCAGCTTCCTAGAATGCTGGGATTAACATGCATGTGCTATTGTGCCAGGCTATTAAGGGAGTCTTCTCAGATTAATATTGTTTAATATTAACAGGGGTTTAGTTCTTTAGAGGTTAGATTTTTAATTACAAAACTGATCCAGATAAGTACTATACCTATGTACATTTCTGATTTGGGGAGTTTCTTTATAAAAATTCTGCAGGGTTTTTTTTCCTTTAAGTTGAATATCTTTATAATCACCTGTGGGTCTTAACATGCAGACTCTGACTCTGGTCGATTGCTAGGGACAGTCCTGAGAGTGTGTATTTCTATGAAGGTCCCAGTGGCAAGACCCTGCAGTACCAACAGTCTCAGGAGCAAGTCTGAGGTTCATCTGAAAACATTTCTTCGAATTTGCTAGTGGTAGTAAGTAAAAAGATTTAAAGGCAGAAAGCCCGTTTTAAGGTCCAAAGTGATAAAATCATAAATGAAGGGGAGGATTCTCTTAGCGAAACTATGATGTGCACCTTTAAATGACATGTGGTCAAGTGGGAAAAGCACGCACCAGAAATTCCCAGGAATTGAGCACTGCAGCGCGGGAAGAGAGAGGAACAAAAGGGTCGAGGTGTGCCAAAGCCAGCACGGCCGAGTCAGCGCTGCTGTTTGCGCCTGTGTCGTTTGGTTTGGCTTGTGGAAGTGGTAATGTCCTGCCGAACTGTCACATTTGGAATGAAGGTGCACTGGGACTGACACCCCAGTGGTCTCACGGGAATGAGGGGTGACGCGCCACCAGGCCCACTTGGGGCTGCCCTGAGATTGTCCGTGGTGATGTGTACAGATTCTAAATTGCGGAGCAGAATGGGCCAGGACACTGGGAAGTAAAAACAGCCATGACATTCTCTTCAAACTGAGCTAAGTCCTCACAGGCAAAGAAAAAAAATTATCCTCTCTATGAGATCTTAAATTCAATCCTTTGAGGCACAGGAGGGGAGTGAGTAGCGGTGGAGACGGGGTGGCATTCAAATTCATACTCGTCTGAGTTTGGATTCTTTCTCAGCCACTTACCAGCTGCGTGGACTTTGGCAAGTTATTTAACTTTGATTTGTCTCATTTATTACCATTTATGACATGAAGGTAATACCTACAAAATTCTGTTAAGTTTTAAATACATATGGTATATGCATGCAGCCAGTTCTCATGCATGCTGTGGTTTATACAGATGGGCTCTTCAAAGCTTATATAAGTGAGGTACTGCACAGCAAGATACACATTAGTAATGGTTTGTAAATGGAATTCAGCAATCTTCTGTTAGAGCCTGGATTTGCAGCCACTGCATTGTGCCTTCCACATAATCCTCAGTGTTAACAATCCATTCTAATTGCGAGCGCTTGTTTTATAAGTTACAGTGATTCTATTGGAAAGTTGAAAAGTAGCCCAGGGCCCATAGAAGAGATGGGGGTAGGAGCCAGCCAGACGTGGATTTGCGCCCGGCTTTAAACTGAGTGGTACAGCTCAGGGCAAGTTACTTAAATCATTGAAATTATTGTTTTTCCGCACTCAAAAAAGAATGAGAAGAAAGATTTTATCACCTTCTTTCAGAAATCAAGTGAGACACTTAAAGATGACTAACATATCTCGTTTACAGAGAATGGACCAAAAACTACACTACATTCAACAGTGATCATTATTACAGTGTCTTGATGTAATTATTTAGAGAGACTACTCATTCCCTGGCCAGTTGTTGAATTCTAAAAGATCATACATTAACATAATTGTAAAGGTTCGTACAAAATAGAAAAATAGATAGCACGTTTCTTCCTGTATTTTAACAACAGCAGCCGCTCAGACTGGCAAACTTGTTCCCTTTTCTTGACCATCCAGTGGGAGAAATACGGTGCAGAGAAAGTGATATCCGTTATGGTGACTGAGAAGAACAGCCTCAACTACGTCTTTGTGCCATTACTGATTTCTCAGTAGAACATCATGGGAATGCAGACATGCCTGCCCAGGGACAGGGCAGGATAGGATAAACATCGCTATATTCCTGCTCGCTGGTGACCAGTACATCTGGGGAGGAAATGGAAAATCCATTTGAGACAGGCCAAAACACAGCGTAAATTGGCTCCCGTCCCCTAAATAGCCAAACTCTTTTTATCAATGGCGTCATTCCAATCAGTCAGCAGCAGTTTGTTCAGACCTCACTGGTGATTTCATCCTGGGTTGGGTAGTTACAATAAGTAAAGTTGGAAACATTTCTAGATCCAGAAGTCTGTTTCAGAATGGTCCATCTGAAGAAACACAGGTTTTCTTCCTGTCCGTACTTGAGAAATGGATTTACATTAAGAACATCGACCTACCCAAAGGGTGACTGGGGAAGCTGACAGGAGCCGCCCATATCTAAATAACGCAAATGAATAAGGAAAAAGCATAAAGAAAATAAGAAATCAGATTAATTCTCCCCCACCACAATTGTTCCTAAGCCTCTATTTGTGTCACATACTGGGGATGCGATGACGTTAACAGTTCCTGAATATTTATGGTGTTCCTGGCGTTCCACCTGCAGCTTTCTATACATTAAATTTTGCAACAAATGTATATCAGATGCAGACTACTGCAACTGTATTAATAGATGAGGCCATCACTGTGGCAACTTAGGTGCACGCACTAGCTAGCAAGTCCTGGATTTGGGAACGTGAACTTGGCCCTGATCCCAAATTCCTGGCTCTAACTGCCACCCCATCCTGCCTCCCAAAGGCAGGTTCTTCCCTCCGGATTGTTTAGTCTGGCAGGGGACATATGCCATGAGCAAGGCGGGGCCGGACAGGGCAGGTATCAGGCGAGTGGCTGGGAGGGGAGGGGCCGGGGAAGGTTCCCAAGGTAGCTACAGAGAGACTGATGCATGATAGGTGCTGGGCAGGCAGAGGGGGAAGGAGTAGGAGAGAAGGAAGTAAGCTTGTGACTGGGACGTGAGTGTGGAGACCAAGGGTGTGTCTGGAGAAAGGTCAGCCCAAGGAGCTGACAGTATAGAATGGGGTTGTAAATTTGTGTCTCAACTTCCTTACCCAGTTGCTGCTAGGAGGCCTTAGGTAAAGGACTTAGTCACCCCTAACTCCACCTCCCATGCCAATAAACTGCGGATGTTCTGTCTTCACTGAGCTTCTGTGAAAATTATACAAAATAATAATAGCCATAAAACTGCATTGTTGGCCAGGATTATAGTTTAGCGGAATAGCACTTGCCTGGCAAACGCAGATGGTGAATTCCATTCCCTGTTTTATTTTTAATTTTTTATTATAAAACAAAACAAAAAACCCTGCATCATTACATTTAGTACTTATCTAACATTAAAGGAGACAAATGACATTCAATTCATCATTTTTTATTCATGATGAGTATCCTTTGTTTATAACTTCTACAACCATTTACTTTCTTCTCTAGTCTTCAAGGAATAAGTGTACTGTGTTCTTAGCTCTTAGTCCATGCAGGTGATCTTAAGCAAAGCACCTTCCAGCCTAGGCCCTAATAATCTCATTCACAAAATGTGGTGGTTGGACTTTAAGGGCTTTTGAATGCTAACATTACATAATCTAACTTAATAACCTTTTGAGTGCTAACATTACATAAGCCAAGGTCAAGCTCTCTGACTCAGATCCTGGCTTTCCCAGGTAATTGCTGTGTGATCTTGAACAGGTTACCTAAACTCTCGGTGCCTTTTAGTGCAGACGATGGCACCTACCTCATAGGGGATCATGAAATTAAATTCGTACGCAGGAAGTACAGCAGCGCTTGGTCCATAGTAAACATGTGAAAATGTGATTACTGCTTTCATGATGCGGTCGTGTCCCAGACATGGATGTGTGTGCGATGAGCATAGGCCCGGCCCTGTGTCACGGGAAGCCCAGGGTAGAGCTTGAAGGTTAGATCTCCTCTGTTACCAGCCTGGAGATGTGAATGCAGGAGGTGACAGGAGGTGACAGCAAGGGAACTGCTGTGGCGGTGCCCCTGAGCAAACGGGAGCTTGAAAGACACAGTATCTGAAATAATAAAGAGCCTGGGGGCAGGGGGTGCACTATATCTGAGCCTACTGGGAAGCTCAGCTCCTTTTCAGAATACAATACTGCGTGGGAAATCTCACGGTCAGCTAAACAATCTTTACACAAAAGGGCAGAAGATATAAACAAACCACACGGAAAAGAACCGTGGCATGAAATGGCCAGCAAACATTCTCACAGGATCCCAGTGGCCTATTGCAGAGAATAACAATTTCATACAGTAGGACGGCAAAATGAAGCACCTCATCAGTGTGGGAAGGAGCTCCCTAGAGCTACCCGCATATCCCCATTGTTCCTGTGTATCGTACCTGTACCGGTGCTCTGTCTTGGGGACACGGAGCAAGCTACCAGGCACAACCATAATACAAATGTCAGTGCAACAGTGCGGCCACTTATTTTCATTTGGAAAGGATACTATAGGGGTGATGGGCTTAGCTTCTGTGATTTAACAGCCTACCAGTACTTTATGGTAGAGATTATTACTTCTGAATTTCAGATGAGGAAGCTGAGGTGTTCAAACAAAGGTCTAGAGGGCAGATTCAAGCCCATGACTGTCTGATTCCAGGGCTTGTGTGTTGGCTAATCCATCCCATGCTCTCTCTAGGTTTACCTAATTGTCTGCACCCAAGGTGTTTGCCTAGATGGCCATACAGGGGAGCCCTGACAGAGTGCCATGCGCGAGTTAGCAGGCACAACTCACGGCAAAGGAAAAGAACCAGGCACACCTAAAGGGTGAGGCCTTCTGGGTGTGGTTTAGAGGCACCTCTTGCCCTCACCAGGCAGCTACTGAAGCCAGGGGCACTTGCAGCACTTGATCAGTCACCCTCAAGCTCCAATCCAAAGCCACAGATGAACTGAGAACCAGAGCACAGGAAGCCCAGAGGCATCGCAAGGTCCTTGGCAGGCAACTTTCTGATACCCGTGGCTTAGCTCTTGCTGTAGGAATTTATTCATACCTGGTAATACAGGGTGTTTTGCTATTGATGCTTAATGTAGGTATATTTCCATCACATAATTTGTTGTTCATGGAGATGTGCTATGTGACTTAAAAAGTGTCAATATGGTTGTAAATAATCTGTATTTAGATAACTGGCATAGATTTTGTAAACATTCAACAGATGATCAATGGCATTATTTAAATGTTCCATATGTTGCCTTCACGCTTTTCAGTCTATTTGATCTGTTCCTGGAAGTTTCTGCTAGGCTTGCAGATTTGCCAATCTCTCTCTTTAACTGTTAGATTTTGTTTTGGGTGCTTTGAAGCTCTGCCTCTGGCACATGTACAAGTTCAGGAATATTATATCTTCCTAAACAAGATGTGCATAAAACCTTCAGACAAGATTTCATTAGATGGTAGATGGTTCTTTTTATTGTCACATAAAAACCATCGCTATCCCTAAAAACCTTAACATTAGAATTTTTTTCTGATATAAATGTTATAAAACTAGTTTTAGTTAGTATTAGTTCAATACATATTTTCTATGCCTTCATTCTCAACCTGATTTGACATTATGTTTAATGTGTAGCTCGTAGAAAGAGCACAGGGTTGTATGTATTTAAATTTATTCTGAGGTACTCTGTCTTTTAACATATGTCTGGTCTGTCATCTGCCATCTTACTCTCACTTTTCTATATCGTGATCAAATTCTGTGGCCTGATTTGTTCTTACTTCAGTGTTCCGTTATTTCCATTCTACCTTTCTTTCGTGTTTAGGAAAGTTATACATCTCGTTTCTCTTCTTTTAGTGATATACTTTTAGTATTACATACTATATTTTAGATTTTATTTATATTTTAGTGCTTTTAGTAATAATGCTTGCGTTTTAACATAGGCTTAACTTTGAAAAGCTTATAAATCTCTCCTCATTCCACATAGTGTCTCTTTGCTGATTATAATATAAAAGAATTCAGAAATGGATGTAGCTAGGAGAATATTAGTTTTTATTCACGTATTTCCTCCAATAAACCAAGACAATGCTGTATTCCAAGTCTGACACAGAGACAGAAGTTTTCAGCTCCTTGATTTATAATCTAAAAAGCCAAATAAATACAGAGTAATTGCCCATCTCCTCCTAGTACTGTTCAGTCCCGTAACTATACCAGGTCATACATGTATAAGCAAAGGGTAAAAGGTAAGATCTTAGGTTCCTTCACTTTCTTCTTCAGTATTACAATATGTACACCATGGATAAGCCCAGAATTGTGCCCAGACCATTTGGGAAATGTCTGGAGCATTCTAAAGCAAATGGAATGATTTTGAGCAACAGAGTAACCTCCACACGAAGGGAGCAAGGGAAGGACTGTTTGACAAATGCTCGTCTCACTCTGAAGAAGCTCATCTTGTATTCATATTCTTTTCTACTTTGAGGAAACTGTGTAGAGATTGGAGAAGGATGGAAGATGCTTAGTTAATATAGTTTTTGGTTAATGTTAGCATTTATTTTGATAACAGACATTGAACAGCAGCGTTCTCACCTCTCCAGTCATGTGCAGGGAAATATTATAGATTGTATGGAGTGCATATGTTTATATTTTTAAAAAGAACATGACTGTTCTTCATCAGATTCTTAAAAGAATGCATAACCTTAAAAAGGAATAAAATCCATTAGCCACTATGACCTTTGATATTGTAAAAAACAATTGACTCCTGGAAAGTGCTAGATCTCATCTTTTGAAGCTCGGTGTTCATACTAAGAAAAATGTATGACATTATTTTTGGTATTTGTTTTCTCTTTTTTGAAAGCTTCCTTCCTCCCAGCTACTTTAACTATGACTGTGAACAAGGGAGATAATGTAAGTATATCTTTCAAAAAGGTGGTAATTAAAGAAGAGGACGCAATGATTTACAAAAATGGTGAGTATACGTTCCATTTCTTTTTAGTGCCATGGTGTGAGATGTCAGATAACACTTACCATGTTAGTTCATTACCTTATCGCGGTTTCAGGGACAGGTGTTTGAAGTACAGCTGCTATGGTGCAAACTTATTAAGTTCTGTCTAGGATAGGTGCCCTCTTAGGCAATGTTTGATTACTTAATCAAGTAAATCAGAGTGGGAATTTATTTTTTATTTATTTAATTTTTTTTCTTTTTGAGACAAGGTCTTGCTATGCAGTTCAGGCTGGCCTTGAGCTCACTTTGTAGCCCAGGCTGGTCTCTGACTCACAGAGATCCTCCTGCCTCAGCCTCCTGAGTGCTGGGATTATAGGCATGCACTACCATATCTGGCCTCAGAGTAGGAATTTAAATACACTCTGTACACTTGTGAATGTACATGGTATATGTGCTTATAATAAAAGCCTACCATAATGTAAGGAGGGTCCCAAATTCTGTGTCCCTGCAGATTATTACATAGAAAAAAGGAATTGAGAAACTGATGCATGTGGCAGAATATTAGATTTTATCCACATACCTCCTCCTGTTAACCAGGGGCTCAGGCAATGTTGTATTCCAAGGCTGACGCAGAGGCAAAGTTTTCAGTAAAATGTGAGGTGCTGGATCTGTGAGGACAGACAAGAAAACGAGAGTGTGTAAAGTGCAGCCCGTCGTTTTCTGCTCTTCCCTCTCCCAGGCACCTTCATCTATTCGGTGCCCCGGCACGAGGTGCCTGACACGCTAGAAGTGCACCTCCCCAGTGCTCAGCCCCAAGACGCCGGCGTGTATTCGGCCAGGTACATTGGCGGAAACCTCTTCACCTCGGCCTTCACCAGGCTGATCGTCCGGAGTAAGTGACGGAGAGGCCGCAGTCTGGGCGGGCGGGGGTTGGTAGGGATTTTAGCTGCAAGGAATAGAAACTGACTGGCTACTTAAGCACAACTTAGGGGCTGATAGGAAGGATACCAAGGACTCTTAACCAACGGAAACAGCTAAGGAGCAGGTTCCGGCAAAGATGGGCTCGGGGCAGTTCTGGGGCTCAGGGAGACCGCAGGGTGGTCTTCCTTTTGCAATGCCGCCATTAACATAACTCAGCTACCACGATGTTTACTTCTGGGTGTTGAATTCATAGCAGAAAGAATCAAATTAGTCTAAAATATCAGATCTCTGCCAGCCCAGAGCAATGCGCTTTAGGCAAAATTAGAGTCATTCACTGCAGTTAGGGACAGGCTAGGCCGAGTCCTTCCCATGCCAAAGGGAATCACAGTGAGCGGGATAGTCACCCTGAAAGCTGACTGCTGTAAAGGGAGGAACTGGGCCTCCTGGACCAGGCTGACCACTAGTTAAACATTTCCTGTAAGTTTAATGCTTTCCAAATCATTTAACTCTCGTGTGATTTTTATTTTTAGATTTGAAAAATGTAAGAGCTAGAACTAGTGAAAATCCCCCTCTCATAATTTTGGAGTGAGAGTAATGATTACCAATAATTTTTACAGGAGATTCATCTGTAGGACATAAAAGATTTGCCCTGAATTTTGTCCACCTATGTTGGGAAATTTGTGATATTAAATATTTAGGCCTTCATCTCTGCACACCTGAGCTGCTCTGTCACTGCTATGCCAGTGATGGTGAAGCTTTTAGAGCTTTCGGTGATAACAAACAGCTGGCCGAAGCACGGGTGCTGTAGGTTTGCCAGCCTATACTGCCCTATAATGTCATAGAAGCATCATGGCTGACGTCTCTGATTCAAGAAGATAATGTATTTTGCTTTGCAATTAATTCCTTCATTCCTTCATTCAGTAAAATGTATTGATCACAACTCTGCCAAGCACTGTGTTGGTTCTTTGAATTGTGTGGCAAGACAGAAGAAAAAAACTCGAGTCATGATAGGAAAACACATGCTCCCTGAGAACATGGTGTTAGGTGAAATAAATCAAATACACAAGCTTAAATATCTCAAAATACAAATAAAGAGCAAAATAAAAGACATTATAAGAAAAAGAGGGATAGATCTTTTGCAAAAGGTAAGAGCACCAAGAGATGGAGTGAAGCATGGGTGGGTGGGTGGGGCAACGGGATGAAAGAAGAATTCAGGTCTGTTGTGTCCGGGCACCAAATGCCTATGAAGAATGTGATCATTATGTATTGCAAGCTGGACCAATAAAAAAATAAAACGGAAAAGGAATGACAGATCTCTATCCCTAACCCTAACCTAATAAGATGACTCGGAGCAAGGATACGATGAGCCAGTATCCCCCGTGTTATTCCTAGTCAGCAGGTGCATATCTAATTAAATAGATATTGTAATATGAAAAGTTTGGTTCATTTAGCTTTTGCCCCATGTGAAGTCACCTCTATGGGTATACAATACAGCAAGGTGGTTTGTAGACAGGACTGTTTGGATTTGAATCAAGGGGAATTTGTTGATGTGCTCAGTGCCTGTTTCCTCTCAGAAAACTGCTCTCTGTGACTTTTCTCACCAAACGTCAGGCAGTGTTTTTATAAGACCATTCTTTTAAAAACTATAACACAGTACTGCTGTAAAACTGCAATATTCAGCTTCCAAGAGCTGGATTCTCATTAGCCTTATGTGAAGAATCTGTTGACTTGAGTTCCTTCATTCTGCTTTTATTTCACTACATAGGGCAGTCTGGATGGCAAGGAAGTGACTTGGTAGCATTTAGGTAATTTCCAGTCTGTTGCAAGTGTACCACCAGACTCAGACTCTGGGGTAAATTTTTACCAACATCAGAAACATCTGTTGAAACATGGTTCTTTAAGAGTAGAAAAAGTGGAGTGGCTGTTTTACTCTCCACTCTCCCTGAGCACAACACTTCCAACACTAGATGTGCGGGACTTTTCTTTCTACACCAAGCAATTCTCCAGAGTACGTGGCTGTATCCTACAATTTAGACTAATTCTGATTCTGTTTCCCTTGAGACAGCCTCAGACCCCCAGGTTAAGAACTGAGTTCTGTAGGAGCTCCCCACTTTGGGTGCCAGGTGCAAGCCCTGGGCAGTGACGCAGGCTTCTGACCAATCAGCTATATATCAAGGGTTCCTAAGACCTTCTCCTTTGATTAACAGCTCCCAGAACTCAGGGAAATGCTTAGTTACCAGTTTATCAGAGAGGATATAACAAAGGGTACAGAAGAACACTACAGAGAAGGGATGACCAAGGCAGGGTGAGTGTAGAGCTTCCATGCACTCTCCAGGCACTGTACGCGCTGCCTGCAAGCTCTCTGAATCCTGTCCTTTTGGGTTTTATGATTCTCCATTATGTGGGTGTGGTCAGCTCACACTGCAGCCTTTAGCTCCTCCCAGAGATTGGAGGATGGGACTGATGTTCCAACTTTCCAATTACACTTTGGCCTTTCTGGTGACCAGATTTTATTCTCAAGCTATTTCAGGGCCTCACTGCCTGACATTAGGTGGAGAAAAGACAGAGAGCAGTCTTGTGGGAGGAAACAGGTGCTGGGCACATCAACAGATACCTCCTGATTCAAATCCAAACAGTCCTGCCTACAGAGCACCTTGCGAGATTTTATACCTATAGCGGTGTCTTAACATGGGGCATAAGCTAAATGAACTAAACTTTTCATATTATAATGTCTATTTAATTACATATGCACCTGCTCTGATGGGGGATATTGGCTCGTCGTATCCTTCCTCTGAGTCATCTTATTAACATGAAAAGATAACTCCTCACTTTGAAGAGTCCAAGGGATTTATGAACTGTGTGCCACGAGCCAGGGGCAGAGACCAAATATGTATTTATTACTATGTCACAGTATCACAGTAGACAAGACTGAAAGTTTCTAAAATGTCAAAACAAACATGATTTAGTAGAGATTAGAATTTGAAACTCACCTGAACTTTTAGGTCAAAGCAAAAAACTTCAAACATGTTTTAAACTTCCAACATATTTTAAATTGTCTTTTCTGGTTGTTTGGAGTAAATGGTCATTTCCCTTCATGGTTAACAGTGTTTTTATGAAACCTGTAAATCATTCTAAAGTTTGAGTTGTGTCATAATCATCTTATTTAAGAATGTTTTCCCATGTATAAAAATGCTACATCTCTTTTATACAATGGAGTACTACTCAGCTATAAAGAAGGATAAATTGAGACATTTATAGGGAAATGGATGAGACTTTAACCCATACTTATAAGTGAAATAAATCAGTTTCACATGTGTAAACGTTGTATAAGAAGCTGAAAGAGTAAATAAGACCCAAAATGTACAATAGCTATTATAAAATGGGAAGAAAATGCTCCAAAGGAAAGAGTAACTGGAATGGGGAAAGGAGAAAAGAAGGAAGGAAAAAGGAAAAATACACACACACACACATAAGATAGGTAAGTACTTATTCTACTAATTGCTAATAGCTCATTGAAAGGAAAGATTTAGCCCTATATTACTTGATCAATTTTTCATGCCTATATCTTGTAGTATGAGCAACTACTTTGAAGATAACAACACGCAATGTACTAACCATTGTTACTCTCTTACAATCTTGTTTTTAAATTTGATACCATTGTTTTCTTTTCTTTGAAATAAAAAAGAAATAACTATCACAAGAAAAAAAAGAATATTTTCCCTGATATGATTTCTTTGATGTTTAATAAGAAATAGGTTAAACTGAAGGCATTTGTCCAGTTACCACAGCTGTAGATTATTTCTCCAGAATGAACTGAAGCCTAGAAATAGATAGGGCTTAAAGAGTTTGTATTAAAAATTCTATTGGTTATACTTGTACAATTCTCTAAAAAGTGTAAATTTGTTCCCTGACAAGAGATTTCTCACAATATAAATTTTTATGTGCTACAAATGAACAGTTTCTTAAAATACAGAATTACAAGGCTTTTGAAGAAAATAATTGGTGGCCAAACTTATAAATTATCATCAAATTCCTCCTGATCTTTCCAATCCCAGGAGAGCACCCCTGTGACCCCTTTCTGGGATAAGCTGGAACAGGCGTCAGGCAGACATGGGCTGCCATGTAACCAGAGGCACATTGCATCTGCACTGCTTACCATCATTTTTATGTGGGTAAATAATCGGTAGTCTGGCTCTTAAGTGACCATTGACTGTGCTGAGGCTTCCCTCCTATATAGAGTGAGGAATACATGTAGTAGTTCTTAAATATTTTGTTGCTTTTTTGTTAAGTAGAAGGCTGTAAGAAGTGGTCGGAATCAACGGTTTTCCGGATTATTTTAAACAAAATATTGATGACCCAGAGCTCTTGCCAAGGAGATGATGTCAGCTGCAGGTACAGGTCCAAGCTTCTCACTGTGAGAAATATTCAGGAACGAAGCCAGTAGTTCCCTTCAGACGAGAAACAAAAGTCAATTTCTGACCACAAATGGCCATCCCAGCCACCCTGGGTTTTCCTTATATTAGCAGGTACCATCAGACCTAATTAACAAATGTTGGTGAGAAATAAGCAGGAAAAAATGTAGAGAGATTTTACCATCCTTGTGCTGTTGATCTTATGTATCTTATTTCAATTGTTTCTTATATGTTTTCTAGCTAAAAGAAAAATAGGTGGATGCTATTAGCTGTTCCTTCCCTATTTAGCCTTATTTTTCTTCACATACTCTCTCTAGGGCAGAGGTTCTCAGAGTGAGGCGTGAGTCAGAATTACTGGGAGGGCTTGTTGGGCATAAACTACGGAATCACTGCCAGAGTTTCTCCTTCAGTTGGTTGTGGGTTGGGGGGTCTAACATTTGCATTTCCATCAAATCTCTAGGTGATAGAGATGCTCTTGGTCAGGGATACTTGCAAAACCATTGTTCCAGTCCGTAGCTGTGCACACGGCATGTGAACATGCCAGGTTCTCTCCCAAGGCCTTGCCTTTGCCCGGAGCCTGCTCTCCAGCACTGTCTTTTTAGGGGGGAGGATGGCACCAGATTCAGTTCACATTCCCCTTGCTCTGCGAAGCCTCCTTTTGTTCACAAGGCAGGATTCAGGCAGTGCTCTTTGTTTCTGTCATTACTTACTCTTTACATATCTGTCTTCAATATTAGATAATTGTTTTTGCACTTAATTTAACATATGGTCTCAAGGTGCATCCATTTTCCTATGAATGACTCTAATTTCTTCTTCTTTATGGCACAAGAGCACATCATTGTGTATCAATACCCCATTTTCTTTATCCATTTATCTGTTGATGGATATGTAGGCCACTTCCAAGATTTAGCTATTGTGAATTCACTACTATTGTATAAACATCGGTATGTATGTATCACTGTGATACGATGTCTTTAACTCTTACAGAAGATTCCTAGAAGGGAAATATCTGGGTTAAATGACATTTCTAATTTTCATTTTTTGAGGATTCTCCATACTGATTTCCATCGTGGTTTACCTTCCTGTTAGTAATATAGAAGGGTGTGTTTCCCCTGCAGCCCCACCAGCACTTGTTGTTTGACTTTGCATGATGGTCGTTCTTTCTGAAGTAATGAGGAGCCACAGTGTTCACCTAGTTTGTGTTTCTCCGATGGCAAGAAATGCTGAGCTTTTTTCATGTGTGTATTGGCCATTCATACTTTTGAGAAGTTTCATCACTGCGGTTCCCCAGTTTTTGATTAGGTCTTTTATTTCAGAGGGTTCGAGTTCTTAAATTCTAGCTATTATTCCTCTGTCAGAGGAGTAACCATCACTTATTTCCATTTTGTAGGTTGTCTCTTCACTCTGTTATTTGTTTAATGTGTAAAAGTCTCTTTAGTGTGATATAATCCCATTTGTTGATTGATGTTGTTTCAGGGAAAACTGAGTTCTGTTCAAAGTCCTTGCCCCCAACTTTGGCTTTAAGAGTTTTACCAATTTTATCTTCCAGTGGATTAAGTGTCTGTTTTAATATTTAGATCTTTTCATTTTGCTTTGAGCTTCATACATGATGAGAATTATTAGTGTCGACTCAGTCAGATGAGTGTAGACCTAGTCTCTTCCATGTGGACAGTCGGTTTGGCAGCACCAGTTGCTGACCAGGCTGTCTTTACTCCACTGTGTGCTTTTGGCTCCTTTGTCAAAGATCGGGGGCTGAGTGTGAATATATTTAGGGTTCTCTATTCTGTTTTCCTCGATCCACATCTGTTTTTATGCCAGTAGGATATGCCGTGTTCTGCTTTTTTGTCATGCCAGTCATATAATTTGAAGTTCAGGATTGTGATGCCTCCTGCCCAGAATTGCTTTTGCTATTTTCTAGTTCTATATGAATTTTTGGATTATTTTCTGTAATTTTGTGAGGAATGCTGTTAGTGTTTTGATTAGGATTGTATTAAAACTATACGTAAGTTTTGAAAATATGGGTATTTTGACACTATTTGTCCTGCCTACCTAGGAAAAGAGGTGTCTCTACGTACTGATCCCCTCTTTGCTCTCTTTTGCAGAGAGCTACAGCTTTTGTTGTAGAGGTGGTTAATTTCTAAGTACTTGTGGTTTTCCTAATTTCTTTCTTGCTTAGTGCTTTATTGGAGACAGGAATTCTATTGACTTTTAGGTGTTGATTTTGTATCCTGCTAGGCTGCTAAATTTAATTATTAATTCTGAGTCTTTTGATGGAATTTCTGGGATCTTTCATGCACAGGATCATGTTATCTATAAACAATGATAGTTCAACTTGTTCCTTTCCTTTACATGCCGTTTCTTTCTTTGTCTTGCTTGGTTGTTCTGGCTGATATTTCGAGTACTAAATTGAACAAGAGAGGTAGCAGTGGATAACCTTATCTTGTTCCTCATTTTAGAGGGAAAGCTTCCAGCTTTTACCCATTTACTATGATGTTGGCCCCTAGTTTGTCATAAATGGCTTTTATCAGATTGGAAGAAGGTCCTTCTGTTCCTACTTTCTTCGGGGATGTTTTAAAATCATGAATGGATGTTAGATTTTGTCAAAGGCTTTTTCTGCATCTGTTGAGATGATCATGTGATTTTTTTGCCCTTGCTTCTCCATCTCATGTATTACTTTGTTGACTTGCATATGTTGAATCATCCCTTCATCCCCGGGATGAATCCTACTGGGTTGTGATGATTGGTTGAATTCTGTTTCCTGCATCTATGTTACTTAAAGAGATTGGTGTATTGTTTTCTTTTGGGTTGAATCCTTGTCTGATTTGGGAATCTGGTGATGCTAGTTTTTAAGAATGAATTCAGCAGTATGCTTTCCTTCCAATTTTATTGACTATTTTGAGGAGTACTGACAGTGTATCTTCCTTCAAGTTCTTGTAGAATCAGTATTGAATTGATTGGATCCGGAGCTTTCCTTAAAGGTAAGGTTTCCTTTTACTACTGCCTAATTTCACTGCCTGTTGTTGGTTATTGAATCTCTCAGGGTTTTTATGTCTTCTTGGTTCAGTTGTAGTAATTACTGTTTCTAGGAATCCATCCATTTTTTCTATATTCTCTGATTTGTTGGATTATAATTTTTCACAGTAATTACTAATGCTTTTCTGGATTTTTGGAGTATCTAATTGCATGGATATGGGGCTTTTTTTCTTCTGGTAAATTTGGCTAATGGTCTATTTTGTTTATTCTTTCACTCTTTAATTCATTGATTCTTTGTCTTGTTTTAGTTTCAGTTTCATGAATTTCTCCTGATCTTTAAAATTTATGTTCTGTTCCATCATTGGATTTGAATTGTCTTGTTTTTCTAGGACCTTGTGATATATCATTATTTATTTGCACTCATTCTATTTTCCTAATGCGACTGTTCAGAATATTTCACTCAGAGGACTTCTTTCATTGTGCTCTGGAGGTTTTGGTATGTTGTACTGGCATTATTGGTTAATTCTAGAAATTGTTTAATTTCTCTTTTTCTGTGAACTATTGATTGTTCAGGAATGTGTTATTTAATATCCAGATGTTTGTAACATTTCTGTGGTTTCTTTTGTAATTTATTTCTAGTTTAATGCACTATGATCTGATAGTATACATATGATGATTTTTTTATTTTTTAAATTTTGCAAGCTTTATGGGATAGTATGTGGTCTGTTTTGGAGAAATTATGTGTGCTGCTGAGTAAAATGTATATTCTGTAGTAGTATGGTTGAAATCTCTGTAAATATCTATTAAATCCATTTGTTTGAAGGTATGGCTCAGCTGTGACATTTTTAGCTGATTTTTTTTGTCTAGTTGATCTGTTTGTGAAAATGGTGTGTTGGGGTCCCCATCTACGACTGTGCTTGTGTTTATTTAATATTTTGTGTCCAACAGTGCTCATGTTGTGAAGTTGGGTTCATTAGTATCTGTTGTGTATACATTTATAATTATTATTCATGCTGTTAAATTGTGCCATTAACTAATACGTAGTGACCTTCTTTGCCACTTCTGATCAGTTTTAGTCTGAAGTCCACTTAAAGAATAAGATTGCTACCCCTGCTTGCTTTCAGGGTCCTAGTGCATGCAATATTGTTTTCTATCCTTTGATTCTTAATCTATGAATTACTTTTTGGAATAGATGTGTCTCGCAGTAAACTGTTGGGTTTTGCTTTTTGATCCAGTCTGCAATCTCTGTTTTTTAGTTTTAGAATTGAAGCTATTTACATGGAGAGTTATTACTGAAAGGTATTGAATTATTTATGTCAACAATTTATTTTTCTGTTGCTTCTTTTTTTCTCTTTTTGTTTATCTGTTTTCCTTTTTTGATATATTGATTACAGAAAACTTTTTTGCTTTGTTTTCCTAATTGTCTCTCACTAGGACAGCTTTGAGAATTTTTTTGGAGTGCTGCTTTTGTGGTCAGGAATTTCTTAAGATGTTCTTCGTCATGGAATATCCTTGTTTCTCCATATAAGACATATTAGTCTGGATTAAATGTTGTTTACTTTTAGGGCTTGAAATACTTCATACCATGTTCTCTTGACATTTAAATTTTGTGTTGAGAAGTCTGCTCCAGTCCTAACATGTTCACCATTTTAAGTGATTGTTTTCTTTTCTCTGGCAGCTTTGAAGATTCTATCCTTACGAGGGACTTCTGGGATTGTAACTGTGTTGTGTCATGAAGAGCTTCTTCTCTTGTTATAGTCAGTTGTGCTCCACAAGCTCACTCACATGCAGGCTGAATTCTTTTCCCATAGTTAGAAAGTTTTCTATAAACAGATGTTTTATTCCACTGTGCTGTCCTTTATTTTTCCTCTAACTCCTATTAGTCCTAGGTCTTCTTTGTGCCAACTGTTTTCATGGCCTCTATTTATTTGGTAAAGTTATCGTCCGTGTTTTGAATGGTTTTGGTCAGTTTTTCTCATTTTTTGTGACTCTTTAACCACATTGGTTAATTTGTTAATTCCACTATTTGGTTTTGGCATCTTTGACTACCCCAATTTTTCTGCTTTCTCTTTGATCATTTCGTACAGCTCAGCTGTTCGGCATTGGGTTCCTCTCCCCTAGTGCCCCGGGCTTGGGAGCGTTTGGGGTCTTTGCAGGCATTTTATTGCCTTGTTTTTGCATGCTCTCTCTTTTGGACTGAGAGTTGAGGACAAACAGAGTAGAGAGATTTTGTTGTTTGCATGAACACCTCTCTAGTTAGGTTCTGTTTTCCTGATGTGATCTTGGCTTTATTTGTCAACAGGTATTGTTTACCACTTCTATCTATTCAGTTTACTTCTTCTTCTTTTTTTTTTTCAGACAGTCTTGCTATTTAGTTCAGGCTGGCCTTAAACTTGCAGCAATCCTCCTGCCTCAGCCTCCTGAGTGCTGGGATTAAGGGTGTGCCACCATGCCTGGCTTCTATTCCGATTAATTGTGTTGGACCCAGTCACAGTGTTGTAAGGAGAGAACTGCTACAGACATCCCTCATTTAATGACCAGCTCCATTCCTGTGAGGAGGCCACTAAATGAATTGGTCACTAAGTGAGGACCTGTGTATAATACGTACAGTACAATACTCAGAACAAAGAAAGGGTCAGAGGAGACCCAACTTCATGGCTTCACTTTTATTTGCATGACTCTTACATGTAGAACTGCAATGTAGATATAAAACTACAGAATTTACCATACAGTACAATTATCAAAAACTATAGTACTGTACTGTAGAGGAAGCCACCGTAAGGCTGCACTGCTGCGTGTGTCCCTGTGCTGTAATTCTGGATGTGGGTTGTAAGGCTGACCAGTAGCTTGTAAGTTTGAACCACATGCCTTGGTCACAAAGTTGAACAGTCCTTAAAGAGGAAGGTCATTAAACAAGGGTATCTGCACTGGTTATTGCAGCATCTCCAAGCGTCTATCAGTCATGACCAATAGAACTTGTTTTGACAATTTTGTCCTTAGAAATGATTCTTTACTTCTATTACCAGTCTGTGATGAGCAGGGAGGAGGGAAAGAAAGGGAAAGGAGAAAGGAAGGAACTAAGTAAGAAGAGAGGGAGACAGGAGGTGTTAGTAGGTGAAAACTGGGAGGTCCGAGTCTGTTAGAGGCCTTTTAGGGTTGGAGTGAAGGACTAGTGTTGGGTTTGGGAGAATATTTATGGAGGTGGGAGGAGGGATGTAGAGAGAGGGAAGTATAATTGGAGACTGAAGCAAAGTGTCAGGTGTTGGAACTTGTTCATATTTGGCTGAATCTAGAAAAACTCATCTTTCTGGTTAACTTTCTGTATCTGGCGTGACTACCCCCTGTTTCCGAATGACTGCTCGCCGAGCTCCCCGGCACACCTCTAACTGGGCATGTAGGAAGGCTCCCCGAAGCCTGTATTTTATCTTTATTCACCAGTGTGTGCTACAATAACTTACATGAAACAGGTGCTGGAAAAGTTCTTAGAGTGAATGTGCTCGCTCCTCACCACCTGTTCTCCTTAACAAAAGGGTGCGAAGCTCAGAAGTGGGGACCTGACTGCAACCGTCTGTGCGCTGCTTGCATGAACAGCGGCGTCTGCCACGAGGACACTGGGGAGTGCGTTTGCCCCCCTGGGTTTATGGGAAAGACGTGTGAGAAGGGTAAGTAGTGAATGCTGAACGAGTAAGCTGTAGATTTAAACGCTATCTTGACTGGATTTAGAGTATTAAATCTGGACATAGATGCGGATGGGGGCTAAGTGGCCTCTCCTAGGCCCTGTGGCACTTTGTGTGAATTGGAAAAGTTGCCCTGTCCGGAAGAGTTTTCATGTGCTAAGCTACGATGCCAGCAGCGTGGACATCACTGTCCAGGTTTGCAGAGAACACAACCCATAGAGCTGGGAGCTGTAGCCCAGTGTTCACTTAGTTTCTGCAAAATGGACCATAGTGATGTTCCCTGCCTGCCCTGCCGTGGCTGGGATTAGTCTGTTCACTCGCACAGGAGAGATTCTTTAAAAGAAAAAGCACACATTTTGGTGGGTCACAGTGTGATTCTGAATCAGCTTTTTTTCCCTCCCAAAGCATGTGAGCTGCACACATTCGGCAGAACTTGTAAAGAAAGCTGTACTGGACCAAAGGGATGTGAGTCTTACGTGTTCTGTCTCCAAGACCCTTATGGCTGCTCCTGTGCCACAGGCTGGAAGGGGCTGCAGTGCAATGAAGGTAGGCATGGGCCGGGCCCCGAGTGGGCAGAGTTCCTGGTGGAGTGAAGGAGATGCCGCTGGGGGAATCACACAGCCCTGCTCCGGCATCCGCCTGTTGCTGGGCTGCAGTGTTTTACAGTACAGATGCTTTCACCCAAGGAAATTCCACTTTCTCACTGAGTCTCTGGGCCTTTGAGAAAGTGTTGCTTTGGCCTCATCCCCTGGGAACATTCTGATGTGCTGGCCTGGGTTGCACCTCCTTCTGCATTTCCAGCAAGCACCAAGGTTCTGTCGTTCTCAGTTGTCATGCCATGCTTTGAATAGGAAGATCGTGGAAGACTTCCATTTCGGTGGACCATAGGTCAGATACAGATAGGATTCAGGGTTTGAAAATGTAAAAGTTAAGCTCTTATCAATGTGGACTGTACTCCAGCAATACATGGCTCAAGTACCACCCTCAAGCTAGCTGGCATCTGCAGTTATCTCTCTGTGTGTATGTTTGTGGTTAAGCTCTCTCTTTGTAACTTTCAAGTATACAATACAAACTTGTTTATTCTTCAGTTTTCAGTTGTTTGAAATGGGGTCTTTCTAGGTGGTTTAAATAGGCGTTGGGCTCCCTATGTAACTCAGGGGGACCTTGAACTTGTGGTGATCCTCCTGCCTCAGCCTCCTGAGTGCTGGGATTACAAGTGTGCTCCACTATGCCCAATTTAGGAAACAGTAATTTTATAGTTACCGTGGTATACACCTCCAGAACTTACTGAAACACAGTACACTTTGACCACCATCTCATTTTCCTCACCCTCCAGCCTCTGGCGACCACCCTTCTCTGCCCCTGTGAGTTCCTTTCTTAGGTTCCACATACAAGTGACATCATAAAGTACCTGCCCTTCTGTGCATGGCTTATTTCACTTTGATAGTGTCCTCCAGATTCAGTCATGTCATCAAAAATGAGAGATGTCAGCAGTGTGAATGTCACCCTCTAGCTTTCCTTCCTGTTGAAGGCTGAATAGTAATCCATTGTGTGTATGTGTATTTATCTATCTGTATCACATTTGCTGTTTTGGTCAGTGCTTACTTTTTATTAGTAATGTGTTTGTAGTACATAATAGTTGTGTTCATCATGGGGAATTCATACATGTGCATAACACACCCTAATTAGTTTTACTTTCCTTTTCCTCCCCTCCTTCTATCTCTTGATTTTCTTCCTGTTTGCAAAAGCTCTTTCTCTGTTTCCTATTATCTTTTAATTTGATCTTAAAATTGTTCTTACAGTAGTTCTACAGTTTTAGGTCTTTGTCTTGGTTATTTGTTGTTGTCGAGAAAAATATCTAATGCCCAAAATGGAGGAAGGAAAAGTTTATTTAGCTTATAGTTTGTGGAGGTTTCAGTCTATATTTAGCTGGCTCCAAGGCAGAGTGGCACATGGCAGGGGAAACAGTTTATGGTGGTGGAAGACAGCAAGAGCAACAAGAGCATGAGGGAGGAGCGGCAGGGAGAGCAATCCTCTTTCCTGCCCTTATACTGCAAGCAGGCTCCCCACCCAGGGGGTGTGTAGCGCTCACAAAATCTCCACGCCTGCCTCTTGTACAGGCTCAGGGTGAATATAAAGTTAGTTGTGTGTGATGTGAGTGGACACTCTGATTTCATTCTTTTGCTGGTGGTTATCCAGCTATGTTACCCCTGTTCATCAGAGTGATCACCCTCTCTTCACTGTGCTCTTGGTAGCTTCACTGAATCAGGGGACAGTAGGGGCCAGATTTATTTCTGGACTCTCTGTTGCATTGGTCTGTATGTCTGTTTTCAACGCTAGTACCACAATTATGTTGATTGCTATAGCTTTATAGGATATTTTGAAATCAGGTTATGTGAGATCTTGAGCTTTGTTCTCCTTGCTCAATATTTATTTGATTATTCTGGATCCTTTTTGGTTTCATGTGGAAGTTAGATTTATTTTTTCCATTTCTGTGAAAAATTCTCATTTAGGATTTTGATAGGGATTGCCTTTAGTCACTTTGTTGTGATAGATACTAAATGTCAAGATTGCATCTTGACCAGGTGAGTCAGTTATGCACTTGAAGAAAATGGCCAGAGCCCCATTGGACAAGCTTTAGCTTCAATTTTGGTTAAAAACCTTTTATTAATGTTACAACTGACCAAGATAATAAGGGCTTCTAGTGCACAGAATCTATTCATCATCTACCCAATTCGAGAAATGTCTAAGAAGTCCAGTGAGCCGCAGAGTGGAGGGCTGGTTCTGCACTATCCTCACAGGAGCTCGTGGGATACAGAAGCACGTGGGTAACTGAATGCGTTGCTGTGGAGTAAACATGCATGCAGAGACTATTTAAATAGTCTTATTCTTAGTTTTTAGTAGTTTGACTATGGTGTGTCTAGGCATAATTTTCTTTATGTTTATCCTTGGAGTTTACTGACTCATTAAATGTGTAAATGTCAACAAATTGAGAGAATCTAAATCATTGTTTCTTTACATGTTTCTTACCATCTACTCTGCTCTTTCTTGAACCTCCAAATGCATGTGTGTTAGACCTTACGGTAGTGACTCATAAATTCCCTAAGGCTCATTCACCCCCAACTCTGACTCCAGCTCAGGTCAAACTCAGTCCAATTGTTTTACCCTTAGCTGGGCTGGTTTGAATCTTTATTGAGTATGTGTGGTTCAAGGCCAAAAATTCGAGTCTTTCTCTCTGATCTGTGTTCGAGTTTTCTCTCTCACTGTCCAGTGGCTCTGTGGTCCACACTCCGCACCCTAATTTAACAGGCAAGCAAGACTTCCTTTGTAGTTCTAGTCTCCCCATAGGTGCCAATTGTAGACAATAATTAAGTGAAAAGATGAAACATGAGAAACACCCCCTTCTAATCTTTCAAATTTCACTTCCCATCTAGGAGCTGAGGTGGGACTCCTCAGTCCTTTAAGTCCATGGCGATTCAGATAAATGATATACTACTTTGTATGGATCAACAAAATTGACAGCTTGGGGCAAAAATAAAACTAAACGATCTCCAGTCTGAGTTTTCTCCCTCGCCTTCTATTAACACAGGTTGTGATGCCTTTGTTTACAGAATGTCACCCTGGTTATTATGGACCAGACTGTAAGCTGAAGTGCCTTTGCACCAATGGAGAGACTTGCGATCGGTTCCAAGGATGTCTCTGCTCTCGAGGATGGCAAGGCCTCCAGTGTGAGAGAGAAGGTAAAGCAAGGTAACACTGTACTCAGGGTCATGTTCAGCATGCCTGGACAGGCTTTATTGGTGCAGGTCTTTGCACAGTATACTAAAGTCCTCAAGCCACTGATCCGCTCCAGGACTTGGGAGGAATTTACCCCTACTCTTCAAAACAGCATTCGAATCCTTTTCCGTAGTAGACCTTCATCCCAGCCTTTCTTCTCTTCCCGCTAGGAATAAGCCATGTGTTCTTTGTAGCACATTAAGGGGTGACTGGCCAGCCAAGAGCTTCCCCCTACTCTCCTTCCTCTAGTACAAGCCTTTTCCTTGCTGGGAAAGAGTTACTCTGCAGGGATTTGGGCAAAAGATGTTTTCAAAAAGAGAAAGAATGAAACAGAAAAAAAGGATTACACTCAGTGAAATTTTAAATAATTTTGGTTTAAAACTCGTAGATCACATCCAACCTACTATCTTTTCTAAAGAAACAGCTTTGAGATATATCTATAGCATAATGATCATCCTTTTATAATGTATTAACTCAATAATTTTTAGTTTGTTTACAGAATTGTGCAATCATTTCCATAATATAATTTTAGATCATTTTCATCATATCAAAAGTAACATTGTAGCCATTAGAGAGAACTATTAATTTACTTTCTGTCTGTGTGGATTTGTCTATTCTTGATGTTTTTATACTATAAATATATTGTTAATGGGATCATAAAATTTATGGTCATTTGTAGCTTGCTTCTTTCACTGTACCATACCTTTTCAAGGTTTATTTATATTGTTGTATGTTTCAACGTTCTTTTCCATTGTCTGCCATCTCTTACTGTGCAGCACAGCTTTACTGTTCTCGTGCACAGCTGCACTTGATACATAGCCATTGTCTGCTCTTGTGCCTCAAGGACAAAGCTGCATGGTTACCGCAGAGGACATGGCTTGCAAAGACGAAAACATTTGCTCTCCTTACAAAAAAATGTGCTAATCCATGTCTAAAATTGGAGCTTTTGAAGCAGCGTATTAAAAAAATTTATGAATTTTTCCAATTTTAAGCATAAACATTTTTTCAATTAAATATAAATGTTATAGAAAGAAATCTATTCATGAAATCTACAATGATAATAAGGCAGCTATAGTTGTTTCTCTGTTAGCTTTTGAAGTCATCAAAGATATGTATGTGCACTGGTGGGGTGGTACCAGCAATTGCTTTTTTAAAGACCTTAAGCTGTCCAGCATCATGATTTTTCTCCTTTCCCCAAGTCTGGACTTGGTTAAAGTGCAGGAATTAGGAGATGGCTAGGAAGGAAAGGAAGCGCCGTGGGGCTACAGGGCAGGGGGATGGAAAATGGGCAACCAATCAATTTAAGGATTTCAATTCTGTGCTTCACCCCTTCTTTCCTTTTCTAAAACCAGAGCTGAAAAAGATGTGCATTCTAATGGGGAAAATCTGAGACACCGCAGTCTGTCTAGGCCTGGGCTTTCAGAGAGGGGTTCCTTTCCACTATTCTAGCCTCATCTCGTCCAGCTTCAGGAAACACAAGGCAACAATTAAGGAAGACGTTATTTTAAAAAGCTGGAGCACTCTTTTTAGTTGCTGTTTGAATAACTACTGGGACGGAAAAATTTGGTGAATTTTCTCCCCAAGTCTGTAGATATCTCAAGGACTCTCCCGCCAATCCACACCCTTTTTCCCCATTTTATTTTAGGCCTAAGAAATAGGATATCTGTATCAAATATCAATATTGATGTATTTATCTCAATCCTACCTTTTCCTACCACCAATATGCAAAGATATATAAGTTGCTGCAGTTCTCAGAGCACCTCTGCCACCTATATATTTCACAAAACATTGGACACTTTTTAGCCATTACCTCAGTTTGTTTTGCATTGCTGTAATAAAATACCTGAGTCTGTGTACTTTATAAAGAGATTTATTGGCTCATAGTTTTGCAGGCTGAAATTCTAAGACCAGGTGGCCAGTTCTATGTCTTCTGGTGAGGCTGTGTTCTCTGAAAGCTCAGGGACTGGGATCACTGTTTTGTTTTTGTGATAATACCCTTACCAAAAACTAGGTGGGAACTGAACAGCAAGATCTGGGTGATAGGTAGCCATGATAGTTATTTTTAACTTTGAGTCTTCCTTTTAGGTCTGCTGAGAAGAGCATGGACTCTGGATTCATAAATATCTGAGCTCGATTCTAGGTTCTGAGCCTCAGTCTCCTCTTCTATAAAGTGGAGACCACAATAGTGTCATGAGTTTATTGTGCGATGATAAAACAAAATATTTGCGAAGTTCTTGTATCGTGTACAACTTGTTAAAGTAGCTGTTTTTATTATTGCTGTTATTCTGATGATTACACTTCATGGTGATGTTCTCTTCAGGCAGGCCCAGGATGACTCCAGAGATAAAGGACTTACCAGATCACATAGAAGTAAATATTGGCAAATTTAACCCCATGTGTAAGGCTTCTGGCTGGCCACTACCTGCTAATGAAGAAATGACCCTGGTGAAGCCGGATGGGACAGTGCTCCAAGTAAGAGCTGTTCTTAATCTACCTTCCTGACACTGTGAGTTGGGTTCAGTGTAGTAATCCCCTAAGTAAAGGCCAGATTTTACTCAGGACTTTGTATTCTCATTGGCTAGTATCTTGTTAGCTTTGTAAAGTGCCATTTTCCAGGGAATGCAGAACGGACCCACCGCGGCCTAATTTCCTCTGCATGGCCAGTGTGCGAGTGAAGGCTGGAAATACAGCAGCACAGCAGAGCTGATGGTCATCCTTGGCACTCACCCTACAGAGATGTGCAGACGCGTGTGCTGAGCTCTGTGAGAGGCTCTGCCACATCAGTGTCCTTATGTCTCTGACTCCTCATATCAGGAAGAGTAAGGATGGGTGATGAAACCCATGAACTAGCAAAGCTTTCACATGCTCCCAGAATGTGAAGTGTTTCATGATTGGTCCACTCCTCTTTTGCTCTTTGGAACACCATTTAGGGGAGTGTGTACAGAGGAGGGAAGTTCAGCATGGTCTACTCAACTCTACACAGAAAGTCTTATGTCTGCTCCCAGCGCCTCTAACACGGAATCCCTTTGATCCCAGTGCGTTGCTTGCTGCCCGCTCATCTTCCCTTTGTGCACAGAGCTGGCACTCACCACTCGTTAGGGCTGCACTGCAGAAGTTCTTTTTGCTAGACAGGACTGAATTACCCCTCTGATGCTTCTCTTTTCTCTCCCAGCTATTCCAAAAGCAACAGAGATAGGAGCTCCTCTAGAAGTTTGCACGTTACAAGTCATCCTAAGGAAGATCGTGTGTATTTTCTCATCTACAGATTTTGAAATACATAGTTATCTTTCTTCCTCCTCAGATGGCTGAAAATCAAATTGACCAAAAACAAGTCAAGTGACCTTTTGTAGCAGGATATTTGAAATATGTCCTAGGGTCCACATATCAAATATCCCCAGTTTCACTTGCTGTGTTACACAGAAGAAGCCAAATGAGTTTTCAAAACTCTTGCTAGCTTTTCCATGAATTTGTGTAAGTACTGGCTGCTGTTTACTAATGGTCAACCACACTATTCTTAACTTCTATTTGAGCATTTATTTTCATTTTTAAAATTTTAACTGACACATAAAATTCTATATGCGGCTGGGTTCTTTGCAATGCTTTGATTCGTGCACACATTGTGTAATGTTCAAATCAGGTGAACATATCCATTCCTCAGACACTTGTCATTTCTTTGTGATAAAAACATTCAAAATCATTTCTTCTACTTTTCAAAAAATACATAGAACATTGTAATTAGGTATTGTCACCAGACTGTGCAATAGAACACCAAAATTTTTTCTTGTGATTATAACTTATTACTGGTTGGTTAACATACACCATCCCTCCCAATTCTCTGGTCTCTCCAGCTTCTAGTCATTGTTCACCTTTCAATTTCCATGAGATAAACTATTTCATATTCTACACCTGAGAGAGGTCATGTGGTACTTGGTTTTTTGTGCATGCATTAATTTTGCTTAATATGATGAGCTCTATTTCCATCTAGGTTATTACAAATAACAAGATTCCTATTATTTTTTATGACTATAGTTTCTTTATTTATCAGTTGATGGATACTGGTTGTTTGGACTCACTGTTGTGGATAGAGCTCCAATAAACACAGGAGTGTAGCTTAATATTGATTTCATTTCTTTTGGATATATACCCAGTAGCGGGTTTCCAGGATTATATGATAGTTTTAATTTTTTTTTTTTTTTGAGAAAGTTACATGCTATTTCCCCCCAGGGACTGTACTAATTCACATTCCCACCAGTGTCCAAGAGTTTCTTTTTCTTCACATGCTTGCTAGGTCTTGCCTGTTCTTTATGAAAATAGATATTCTACTGAGAGGGTGGTGAGATTTCATTATGACTTTGGTTTATGTTTCTCTGATGAAATATTGTCATGTATCTGTTGGCAATTTGTGTGCTGTCCTTTGAGAGCTGTCTGTTGCACATTCTTAACCTCTTGCCAGGTGTGTGGTTCATGCATATTTTCTACCATTTTTTATATTTTCTCTTCATTCTGAGGATTGTTTCCTTTGCTGTATAGAAATTATCTAGTGTGGTATAATCCCATGTATCTATTTTTGTTCAGGTTTTGTATTTTATGATTTAACTTTGGTAAGGTACATGTTCACTCTAGGTTATCAAATTTGTGGGTATATACATGTTCTTAATAGTCTCATTTGCTTTTTTGCAGTTATGTAATATCAATTGTAATGTTTCCTTTTTTCATCTTTGAGTTTGAGACTTTTTTTCTTAGTCAAGCTTAATATTTGTCATTTTTAGAAAAGTTTTCAAAACACCTGCACTTCATTTTATTGGTTTTTTGTATTTCTCAGTATCTGTTTCATTTCTACTCCAATCTTTACTGTTTCCTTGCTCATTCTAATTTTGGATTTAGTTTGTGGCTGTTTTTTCATGTAAAGTAATAGGTTGTTTATCCAATATTTTTACTTTTTTGTTATAGGCATTGATCACTATGAACTTCCCTCTTAGTACTGCTTTATCCTCAAGTGTTGATACATTGTTTCCATTTGTTTCAAGAAAAATTTTAACTTACTTTGTAATTTTTTTCCTGACCTTATGATTTTTTAGGAGTAAGTTGTTTATTTCCATGTGTTTATATAGTTTCCTGAGTCCTTCTTGCCAATGATTTCTAGTTTCATTGCATTGTGGTTGGAAATGATACTTGTATGTGATTTTAATTTTTAAAAATGTGTTGGAATCTGTTTTGTGGACCAGCACATGGTTTGTCCTGGCAAACATTATATATTGTGTTGGGAGCAATGTATATTTTGCAACTGTTAGGTGGGATGTTCTATTGATGTCTATCAGATGCATTTTGCCTACAGTGTAGTTGAACGGTGCTATTTCTTCATTGATTGTTGTGGGAGGAGGGTGGTCTGGGGTATCTGTCCATTGATGAAAGTTCCCTATTGTTGTATCAGAATCTACCTCTCCCTTTAGCTTTATTAATATTTGCTTCATATATCATGCCCCAGTACTGAGTATACATACTCACATTTACAAGTGTAATTCCCTCTTGCTAAATTAATCCCTTTATATTGTAATTTGTCTCCTTTTACTGCTTTAGATTTAAAGTTTATTTTGTCAGCTGTAAGCATGGCCTATGAGGTTTTTGTTAAGTATAAGGTGAACTTGGACATCCTTAAGTATTTGTTTCTTAATCTTCTCTCTAGGTTTCACTCTTGAAAACTTGATTATATAATGTCTTTGAATGGAATTGATTGATTTAAATCTGACTAGTGATCTTTGACTTTCCTGTATCTGAATAGTTTTATCCTTCTCTAGGTCTGGGAGATTTTATGTTATTATTGAATGACACTGAATAAGGTTTATAACCCTTTGACAGTCTCAAATTTCTCATGAATACCAATAGCTTGAATATTCTTTTAATATTGTCCCGAAGTTTCTGTAAGCTTTTTCATAGCACTTTCTCCTTTTTCTTCTCTATCTGAATTTTCAAGGAGCCTGTGTTCAAGATCACTAGTTCTTTCTGGTGTTTGATCTAGTGTGCTACCGATACATTCTTTGTTTTAAATTTTGCTTAGTGTACTTGTCAATGCAAGATTTCTGTTAGATGTTTTTTTCCAGTTAATTCAATTTCTTTTAAATTTTGCTATTAGAGTACTGAATCATTTCTCTGTGTTTTCTTGAAGTTCACTGAGTTTCCTTAAAGGAATTTGACAGGCCAAAAAAATTGATGGTTATGATTGCTTTTTGAATGCCTTACTTTATCTCATATGTGAGGTCCCAGGACCCTGAAAGTTCTTGATGCTTGCTGCATATTAAAGGATTAGATAATTTTTCCAATCCTTGTAATCTAGCTATATGCCTGTTCTTCCAGAAATTCAAAGCAGTCTATTTCCGTTGAGCCTGTGGACACTGCTATTTTAAAACTAGCCGGCACCCTAAGTCCAGATTTGTGGTAAGCATTCCATTGGTGTGCTGTCACTATGTCTGCACTAGAAGGCACCCCAAACCTGGGTTTGCTCCAGGTCTGCAGTTTAGTAGGATCATCTTCTTAACAGGTTTCCATCTGGAGCCAAATAGGTCCGGATACTTTATCCATAGTCACTTACCTACCAGGCCTCACAGATTCTGACTGGTTCTGGCCTCATTAAGGAGTGACAGGTCCTGGGTTTCTGTATATTGACTTGGCTCCTGCCTCTTTTTTCCCCTCCAGCAGACAGTTACTCTTTTGTACAGGCTGGAAGAAATGTGCTGGGCACTCTCATGGCCACCACTGTGGCAACTCTGGGCTACATTCTGAGCCTGCAGCCTGCTGAGACAAATGCAGCACAAGGGCAGGGCCATGGCCCACACTGCTGTGAGATTACTGCCTCCAAGATAGACTCCTGGCTTGAGACCATTGTAACCAGCTACAGGTGATGGTGGCCAGAATAAAGGTCCAGTAAACCAGGGTCATGGGTTTAGACCCAGCTCTACCTGCAGGTACTTCTCAGTGCTTGGTTTTCCCAGAACTGAGTTCCAAGAGAGCTCCAGGCTCACTTACTTCCCCTGTCGCTAGTGGAAGGAGTCTTGCTCCTAGGCACGTTCACTGACGTGTCAGGAGGGATGATGGAGGCAGTTCTTGGCCACCTGGGGTGATGATAAACTGAATCACACTTGAGTCTGACAGCTTCAAGTACCTGTACAATCTAAGGTTTTGTGCCAGGACTACATTGTGGCTAGCAGTGATGCAGCTGAAGCACAAGTTTGTCCTAAGGGGGTGCAAGATTCAGCCTGACACCAGGGCAAGTCTGGAAGCTACATCTCTGAGCCGTCACCTGGGAGCAGGAGGGCTGGTGGTTTACCTGAAGCTTGGTCTCACCATGGGCTTTGCACTGCATACAATGGCAAAGTCCAGCATTTACTTTCCTCCCCTGCTCCTTGTTGCGCTGCTGCAGTTGGGGGAGGAGTGGTGGATGCAGTCCCTTGGCTGTGGTGAGGAAGGTCCCAACAATTTAGTCTGTAGGTACTGGACTAGGGGCTGGCACTATAGGGGCCAGCTTGACATTGGGTCTGAGTGTGGCAGGCCTGGTACTTGGTTACAAGTCTATGGCCTGAGCTTAATTTCCTCTTGCCTCTAAGTGGTAGGAGTCTCCACATTGCACTGCTTGGAGCCAGGGGAGAAATGATGTGCATAACTATTTCCTTGCTATCTTGTTTACTATGTCCTTTAAAACATTTTTATACTGTGATCTCTTGCGTTGTTTCCTTGGCTCATGTGAAGGTAGTTTGGTATGCGAATGGCTCTTGAAATTGATTTCTGTGAGGAGAGGACGCCTGGAGCATCTTACGCAGTAGCCATTCTTGCTGCTGTACACATAACTTCCAAGCGCTGCCTGTCACCTTTTTTTATACCAGTGGAGACTGGCCGGGTGAGGTTATAGAACTGAAGAATGGGCCAGAAGTGCCTTTAGAGCCCTGACTTTTCCCATCACGCCATTCCTGACAGCCCCTCAGACACATAGGAAGCACTGCGTCCTCCCACCCTGACCCATTTGTTTTGCACCAGAAAGGAGCAAACATTACCAGGAGCAGTTTAAAAAGAATTGGATTCCTTACCTGTGTTTACTCCATGCTCCCAAACACGAATATAACAGCAGGATCTGAAAGGGCACCAATCCAACATAAACTTTCAGGGCTACTACAATAGCTTTGGAAATAAGCCAGTAATTATATTAGCATTGCACTTAGCTTCTTGATCTCTCCTAGAAAATTTCTTATTAAACAATGGGATGGGGCCAGTGTTATGGACCTTTGTGTTTATGCTTCTCTAGAAGTTTTAATTTTTTTTTTGTTTTTGACCATTCTAGCCCAGTGCCTTCAACCATACAGATGATTTCTCAGTTGCCATATTCACCATCCAGCAGCTCCGCCCCTTCGACTCAGGAGTTTGGGTCTGCAGTGTGAATACAGTGGCTGGAATGGTGGAAAAGCCTTTCAACATTTCTGTTAAAGGTAAGCTTCATTTTCTGTACAGAGAGCTTACATTCTTCATGCACTGTGTTTATATATTTGTAGGGAAATGTGTACTTTTAGATAGAAATGCTAGCTGACCTCTAATATATTCTTGAGATATTTTCCAGGATACTAATTCTTTTTTTTTATAAAATCATAAGCATGAAAATTAAAAGTATAATCTTTGGAGGAACACAACACTGCATAGATTTTTGTCCTCAATAGCTTGTAATCTCACGTGTGGCCTTGAGCAAATGAACCCTTGATCCATTCCTTACACATAGAGGGGGCTTATTTTGTCTACCTGTTAGGGTTCTTGAGAAGATTTGTTAAATGTATAAAGTATTTAAAAGTTTCTATACTCCGGTTTCTCTTCAGAGCGTATAAGTCTTTTGCCTTTTAAAAACAGTACCTGGCACAACTTGTATGGTAGTGACTTCATTTCCTAGAAAGATTAGCATCATTACTGTTGTGACTTTGTGCACATTACAGAGAATGACTTAGAGAACCTCTGACTGGTGATTACTCAATACGGAGCTGTGATATACAATTAAGATGAATTGTTTTCCGCATACTCAAGGTAGTGAATATTTTTCCTGTTATGAATTAGTGTTACAAAAGTTGAATGAATCTGAGTGGACATTTGAACATTTGTGGCTTGAGAGGAGGAAATAAATTGGAGGTCGATTCAAACAAACGTGGCTGGTGTACCTGCTTAGACAATGTCTAATCACTCTCTGTACGTACTCTAGAAAAGGCACTGGGCTAAGGGCATCATATATTTTATCTTACTTAATTTTTTCAAGAAACCCAGGTAGTAGATATTTTTATCTCCTTTTTGCCAGAGAAGAAATAGATGCAAAGGGTTTGGTTAACACGTGTAAGGCACCTGGCTTAGTGCCTTGTTTGTCACCGGAACAAGTATACAACCCAGGACCTAAAGGAGGAGAGGTTTATTTTAGCTCACTGTGATAGTCCATAGTCAGGGGGCCTCAAGGCAGGGACAGGATGACAGGGACATGGTAGAAGACATGGTGCTCAACCCATGGCAGCCAGGGAGCAGAGAGAGAAAGGAGAAGCTGGGGACAAGAACGCACCTACTATGTTTCACCCTGGTGGGACCGCTCCAGCCAGGCCCCCCTAACAGCACATTTAGCTACTGAAATCAGTAGGTGCACCCTCGGATCAGCACAGTGCCCCATGGTCCAATCCCCTTCCTCACACATGAAAAACTTGGGGACATTTTAGGTCTAAACCATAGCAGTGGACAGTTGAGGAGAGGAAGACTTAGTTTTGAACCTGGGTCTCTGACTCCAGAACCGGCACCATGTGCTCGAGAGTATTGTGCTTCTGAAACTCTCGAATTACAGGTGAAGAAACAAGATGACCCCAGTTGTTTTGTATTCGACCCAGTACATTACCTTACTGTGAATCTTTGGAGGATCTCAGAGGTAACTTCTATAAATAAAATGACAGAAATACTCAGAATGCAGTTTTCTTAAAAGTCTAACAGTAATAGCATAAATGCAGCCTCATAAACTTGGATTCTCTGCTCTGACAATTGATGTAAACCATCCTTGACAGCTGAAAGTCTTGTTATTCTTTTGGTCATAGGAAAAAGACCAAATCTCTTTTGTTCAGTAGAACATTCACAGAATCAAAATAATTCCTTACATCTTACACATTCTTGGAAGAATGGAAATGATATGTAGACAAGACAAATTATCTTATTTTTAATCTTCTTGGAATGTTTGCTGCCCATGGGAAAAAACAAGTCAAAACCTAACCATGTTGTTAACATGTAGGAGGGTGTCTGGTTCTATGTATGAAAATACTTCCAGTCCAAACTCCCTGGTCCCTCTTTGCCATCACATTGATGATAGCCATAAAGTGTAGATAAGCTTCAGGGAAATCAATCAGTGTCTTTAATTACGGTATTACTAAAAATAGATTCTAGGCTTTGTGATCATAATACCAATTGCAACAAGTAACTTTCAAAAACTGACAATACAATACATACAAAGCAAAATATAACACTACCAGCAATTCTCCTAAGTATGTTTAAAACAAGTGAGGGCATAGGTGGAAAAAGAACATCTTGAAGAGTGTTCAGAATGGCTTTATTTCTAATATCCCCAAATAAAATCAACCCAAGTGTCTAGTAACATTAGAAGGATTGGTAAATTGTGATATAGAGTGTTCATACGTATTAGTTTGTAGGGCTGTTATAACAATGTACTACAGGATAGGTGACTTATACAACAGAAATTAATTCTTTTATAGATCTGTAGGCTAGAAGTAGTAGATCAAGGTGCCAGCAGGATTTCTTCTAATGCTTTTCTTTTTAGCTTGTAGATGACCATCTTCTCATGAGGTCTTCCTTCTTTATGCATGTGTGCTAGTTTAAACTTACAAGGACGCCAGTACTGCTGGAGTAGGACTTGTCCTAATGGTTCCATTTTCATTTAGTGAACATTTAAAAATGTTTATACTTGGAATTATTAAATCATTTAAAAAGTTATTCTCTGAATAACTCCATCCTGAGGTACTGGGTGTTAAGTAGATAACATGTGAATTTGGGGGAAGGCACAGTGCAGCCTATAGAAATAATACAATGGAATATTAAACTTCAATAAATGAATTAATCCTTGCAACAACATAGATGGATCTTACAGATATAATGCTAAACAAAGGAAGTACATGCTTTATAATTCCACTTATATAAAGTTAAAGCATAGGCAACACTTACCTTCAGTGACAGGCGTCACCTCTGGGCGGAGGATATTGGCTGGGAAGGGGCAGGAGCGTGCTTCCTAGTGGACTGGCAATGTTCTCTCTCTTTAATCTGGGTGGTTATTACATGGGTATTTACACAACGAAAGTCCTTTGAGCTAAATACATGAGTTTGGTACTTTTATCAATAAAAAAGATGAAAAAGCAAACATAAAATGATAAATTATGAAGAAAAAACTTCTGGGACAGTTTTTTTCATTGTGGACAGCTATACTAAAGTATGCATCAACTGGTGTAGATAAAATAATGGTCTTATTTAATCATACAAGTCAGCCTGACTTGATGAATTGACTCACAGCTCTGCTGTCTCTTTTAAGTAAGCGTATGTATACTCAGTCTTACCTAACAGAATGTAGGCTTGGGCTGCCTCTAGTCAGGGGTATTCTCGATTAGGGTTTTTACTGGCTCCATTATCTGGAGCTTGGAGAACTTCCTAGCTCTTCCTTCATCCCGTTGGCCAAAAGACTTTACTGAAGGCCTATTATGTTTCAGTCCATTGGATGGGATTTGACTGTGAACTAGACTGGGTTGAGAGATGAGTGGGACATGGTGGCAAACCTACGGCATGTGTACCACAGCTGCGTTTGTTATCACTGAAATCTCTAAAGGGCTCGCCGTCAGTGACCTAGTAGAGGAGTACAGCACACTCCTGGGTGTGCCTGGGGGGGTCACGGACGCGCGGCGCTGCGGGCGGTATCTGGCCTCTTCTGCTCTGGCTCTTCCTCTCTGCTCTGCTTCCTGGCCGCCTTGACTTTTGCACCCTTCCTCTTTCCATCTTGATGTTTCTGTCTCAGAGTCAGTTGACCATGAACTGAATCCTCTGAAACTGTGACCCAAAAGCAACTGTTTCTCTTGCAGGTTGTGTGTTTCATATATTCTGTCCAAGCAATGGGAAGCTGGCCAGTGTAGTATGTGTTGTAGGCACTGGGAATGCGTTAGTGAAAGGGACAAAAGCAAAGCTTTCCTGTCCTGCAGCGTACATTCCTATGGAGAGATAAGCAGTGAGCAAATAAATAAGATGCATAGTTTGTTAGAATGCTCAGTACCATGGAGAAATAAAGCAGAAATAGGGTTAAGGAGCACTAGGGCAGGGCTGCAGAGATAACTAATTTAAGTCAGATAGTCAAGCCTTCTGGAGAACATAATATTTGAGCACAGATTTCAAGGTCATTTCTAAGGGTGGTTAGTGCATTAGGCTTCTAGTGCTATGACAAAATAGTTGAGAAACAGAACTTCAAAGGAAGAGGAATTCACATGGTATCAGAAAATATGGTAGATGTTTTAAATTGAAAAGTATTTAAAGAATAACAGACAGTGGCATTTTTTCTCCTTAAAATACTCCCCTGCTCTTCTAGCATGCTCATCCCAAAAATCTTGTCACTATCCAAAGCAGTTCTGCGAGTCTTTTTGTTTTATTTTTTCATAAAATAAAAACAAATTTTTAAGCAAATAATAAAACAATAACAATAGTTATTACACTGTGTATTGTTATCTTCAAAGTAGTTGCTCAGAGTACAAGACATAGTGTCTTTAGTTGTGTTTTGTGGGTGCCTTAATGTCTTGAATTGATTAAAAATGTTTACCTTTCATGAAAGTCATTCTGACTTTGGGAAACAGACAGAAATCACATAGTACCAGAGCCATGAATAAGGTAAATGCGGATATGCTATAATATTTTTTGACAGAAATTGCCATAAACATTTCTAATTGATTTGAGACATTGGGGCAGCCCTGAAAAGATGTGATGAAGACTCACAGACCTTCTTCAGAAAGTGGCAAGAACAACGGGATGAGTGTGTTTGAAATGAGTGCAGGTATGCTGAGAAGGATTTATGGCATTGTCTTTTACTGTAATAAATTTTATTTAAACATTCACCACATTGTTTGATCATTCCTCAAGTTTGCCTCATGGCTTCAGAGGGTTTAATCCACAGTCAATCAGCGCTATTGCTTTCAGGTCTGTGGTGAGGCGGAAACATTATGTGGAAAGGCAGGGCAGCAGAGACCTGCTCACCTCATGGTGGTCGGAAAGCAGACAGAACAGGAAGAAGGTTATTTTGTGATCCTGGGGATTTAACCCAGGGCCTGACTGTGCTCTCCTTACCATTGAGCTATACCTACAGTCCAAGAAAATCTATTTGTAATGGTGCTACGGAGCTCACTGGAAATTCACCTGACAACCATTTATTCAGTACCTGACAGATGTTGGGCTGGTAAACCAATCTGCACAATCTGGTCTTTGTCTTAATGTAATTTAGAGTCTAGTACAGTGTTTTACTATGTTTTTATCATCCTGCTGAAGAGCTGCTTTGGAAATTTTACTCCAAATTTCTCCCATATCACCATCAAATTTAATATCACAGATGTGCTATACATCTGTTTATGTATGTGTCCCTTTGGAGCACTATAAACCATTGCAATAGCTAAGATTTTACTCCTCCAAAACTCAATTTTCAGCTTCTTGGAGGTTCTATCACCTCCCCTGAGATCCAGCTGGTGCATCTGCGCTGAGTGTAAGTACTTTGTCCATGGTCAGGAAGAGGCGTCATAGTGGGAGAAGGGTCCGAGACCTGACATTGTTGGGTTTAAAGGGGGAAGAAGTGCCAGGACTAAGGAATGCAAAAGGTTTCTGGAAGCTAGAAAGAGTTTCTAGAAAGCACCACCAAAGTCTCTCTTAAAGCTTCCAAGGAACTCCGCAGATACCTGATGTGAGCTCGTCATTGTCTGACCCTTACAAGTGTAAAGTAATAAATGTGGTTGTGGTAGGGCTGAGTATGAGTGAGTATGTGGTCTAGTAGGAAGACCAAATTGAATATTCATACCAATTTACAAAGTAAAACTCAGAAAGTTAGAATGAAGAAAAAGAAATTCTCTAAAAGCCTAACAGGCTCTAGGATAGCCCCTGGGTGAAGCCTTATCAGAGCTAAGGCTTGAATGTCCAGTAAGTGTTAATGGGAGACCAGTGGGGTGTGCAGCATTCCTTGTAAGAGGACATCAACAAAGAACCTGTGAGGTAAAGGACTTTGGTGCTTTGTTAGTAGATGAACTGAAACCTTGGAGGGACTAAAGGTCTTAGGTTATTGTAGGCAGTAGGCAGAAAACCATCCTGCCAGGCATAGGATGTTAATCCCTCAAGTAATGAGAGCCTGCGGAAGGCTGCGGGAGAGCATTTCAAAGAAGCTCTTGGTGGCTAACGGGTGGGAGCAAAAGCAGAGCAGAGCACTCAGAAAGCAGGTGACTGCGCTGACTGAGCCCAGAACTAACTCAAGCAGGCTGTGCCGGTGCGCAGCGCTCACCCTCTCTCCCTGCTTCGGAGCAACACTCCCAAGCCCAAGGACTAATGGGATTGCTGAAATTGTGTTTAGTTCTTCCGAAGCCCCGGAATGCCCCGAATGTGATTGACATTGGACACAACTTTGCTGTCATCAACATCAGCTCTGAGCCTTACTTTGGGGACGGACCGATCAAATCCAAGAAACTTCTGTACAAACCTGTTAATCATCACGAGGGCTGGCGACACATTCAAGGTAAGATTTGGCAGGAGGGGCCCCAACTGAGGAAAACAATCTGTCCCTGAGCAAGAACATTCCCGTCTTTCTGTCTCAACCCTCTATTCCCAGAGGTGGCTGTGGTAGAGAATTCCACTCCAGACTATTTGGGAGAGAGGACAGGGAGCCCTCTGGGTTCTGTGACTGACTTTATGAAAGCTGTAGTGGGCCACAGCATCGGCCTGCATCACAGGTTATACTTCAGTGTTTCCCTTCCAGGCTTCTCCAGATCTCCAATCCCGTCTTCAGTCTGTCTTGCCTGGACACCATGAAACGTGCATATCCAACCACAAATGTGGTGATAGGAAAGCCCAGGGAAGGCAGACAGAATCTGCCTAAATCCTAGAAGTGACGTTTCTGCAGTGTGGAGGGCGTTTATTCTTTTTCTCATTTTATGCCTTGCCCCGTCCTGCAGACTCTGAGAGTGGAGATTTTTAGAATTCGAACCTGAAATTTTTGGGCTACGGCAGAGAGAGAGCACTGGGGTGGGCGGAGAAGGGAGTGCAGGCAAGTGAGGGACAGGTCCCTTCCCTAGCTTCCTGAAAGACAACAATGCAAGAAAATGTGAGAACATGCCACAAGCTCATGAAAACAGTTACATTTATTTTTAAACACAGACTACAGCTCTATTTGTTAGGTCATGATGTAAAAATCATAATTTTAAAAAGACTGCATTTATGAATGGACCACGCTGCTTTAATTGGACTGTCTTGCAGACAGACTTGCCCCCATCAAGCTTATATGTGTAGCATGTGCCCTTCCTTCCTTTTTTCTTTTTTTTTGTTTTTCTGGTACTGGGAATCAGACTCAGGACCTTATGCTTGCCAGGCAGGCACTTGTGCCCCTGAATTATACCCCTGGTCCTACCTTCCTTCAATACCTTCATCTTGCTATGCCTATGATTCCTCTCAGAGGGCCCTGTACTCACTGATAACTGAGATGGTTATAAAACAGAAGAAAAGGAAAGTTTTCATCAGCTCAATGAGGATGCTGATCTGCATCCATTGAATAAAGTCACTGTGTTTGTTATTGTGCTGTTCACATTCTACTCTGGACTCAGTCAAAATTTGGAATCTTAGGGGTGTAAAGCTGTATCTCTGGATTGCTCATTCCAGCATCAAGGGCTAGATCTTTTTTTGTCACATGAGGTTGACAACCCATCACCTTTTTCACAAGTGAACATCCACAAGGTAGCCTTCAAAGAACTGCTAAATATGGCCATTTTTTCCCTTACAGTTAGAAATTTGTCGTAAAGCAAGAAAGTATCTTTGTAGTATCTGTGGAGAGCTTGGCTAACGCCAACAGCTAAGGAGAAAAGCATTTATCATCTGTTGATGGGTATTATTTTCAAGGAACTTCAGGGCCTTTCATTGTAGTGTTACAGCTATTAAAATCAGTTGTCTGGTCAGTTAAGCAACACGAGCCTTCCTGATAGCTCAGTTGTAATCAGCCATGTACTTGAAATTAGTCAAAATAAAATGACTTTATATTATTCCAATTGAGTTTTCCTCTGTAAATCTAGTATTGCATATAGTCAAATATTTTTGAGGTATTATTTTGCAAGTGAAAAAACAAAAGCTCTAGAAAAGAAATATGTTTCTAAGATACAGATATTAATGTATGTAATGTCACCTGGAAATATCTTTTCAAAAGGCCAATTCTCTACTAGAAATAACAATGCCTTGAAAATGGAATTACCTTTGTTTCACTAAGACGTTGAATTTTTAAAAATCTAAAGTCAGTTCACAGTGCACTAACAACAAAGTTTAAAGAATAGAACACAATGAAAATTGAAGTGTTCTGGACTTTCTGTCTTTTCAGTGACAAATAAGATTGTTACACTCAACTATTTGGAGCCTCGAACAGAATATGAGCTCTGTGTACAGCTGGTCCGTCCTGGAGAGGGTGGAGAAGGGCATCCAGGACCTGTGAAGCGGTTCACAACAGCGTCTCTTGGTCAGCTGAAGCCAACAGGCCTTGATTCACGAGCTGGGTGGGAGGGGGAGGAAGGGGAAAGAGGAAGGAAGACCAGGAAGGGTGGTGATGGGTGGGTGTGGATTGGGGTGGTGGAAGGAGTTTGCTTTTGCATGGGTGGGAAAGTGACAGGAAGGCCAGCAGTTTGAAGCCAGCCAGTTCTTTATTTGGGCTGGACTCTCAGCCTGTCTCCCTGGGGGAGAAACTGTAGCCAGGGAGTGGGGACCAAGAAGGAAGCAGATGAGCCCTCAGGAAGGCAGGGACAGCCCCCAGGGCCACGGTTTACTTAGTAGTGACTGTGCTGAGCCTTGACTCCTGTGTTTCACCACCAGCTTCCTGTTTCCCTCCTAAGAATCTAGACCAGGCTTCTGCCACATATGTGCTTTACAACTTCATTTATTTTTACAAATAATTTCTAATTTGTCACAATAATTAAACACACACTTATAACTTGAAGAAGAATGAAGGTTTTTATGTAAAGAGCAGCTCTCCCTTGCTCCACGCCCCCTCCTCCTCCTGGTCACGCTTCTTCCAGGTGCTCGTTTTATCTCCATGTTGTTTCTTGTACTGTTTACCCCTGTGTGTCTAAATCAATGGTTTTCAAATACTGGTGTTGGTCAGAATCACTTGGGGAGTTTGGTTCTTTGTTCTTTTATGTTGTTTTAGTCACCTTTTCCTCAGTTCATAATTTTTCCGTATTTTAGTCTAGTAGAAGCAGAAAGATATGGAATAATTTGATGATAAAATTAGGGAAAAATCCAGCTCCTCTGAAGGGATTTGTACCCTGACAGGAGCACCCCCTTTCACACGACACACCTAGCTTCATCTGATCAGCACCAGCCTTAAAGAACCAAATAGCACCCAAAACTGCTCTGGGGCTTGTAGATGTACTGCACATGTAAGAAATGGCTTTCTGGGAACCTCTCATGCTGTGAATACAAAAAATGAAGCCAGAGGCCAGGGATATAGCTCAGTGGTATAAGCGCCTGCCTAGCAAGCCTAAGGTCCTGAGTTCAATCCCCAGTACAAAAAAAAAGAAAAAACAAAAAACAAAAAACAAAACCAGAAACTGTATGTAAGTTAGAAGCTAAACGCATCTCTCTGCCTACGATGAAAGGGATGCCTGAGACCTCATCAGGTTGCCACTAAAAGGCAAATAGTATTTCATGCTCTCTTGGGTCATTGTTGATGAATCAAAAAGGAAGGCCATAATCTGACTCAGATGGAAAATACTTATGAAAAAGAACACAAAACATTTCCCAGACCCACTATGTACTGTCTTCAGCCCTCAGAATATGTTCCAGGTGGGATATATTTAGAGGCCTCTTGGAATATTTTAAAGTACTTTGTAGGGATGAGTGAGCAGGAAGGGAATTCTGGAAGGTTCTCCTTCTCCTCATGATTTGAATTTTGTTGATGCTAGTTTTAAATTCATCTGGTGTCATGCTCTTGGTGTGTGTTGACTAAGGTGTTGAAGGCTGGGGAGACCAAGAGAGGAGAGAAGCAAACATGTTCTGAACACATTGCGGAGAGAGGCAGGTCTGAAGGTTTACGCTGTTCCTTGAGGGAAGGAAGAAAAGGAAATGACTGTACTTATTGAAGCACAGCCTTAGGAGGTTTATACATATTCTCTGAAACATCACATTTTCATGTTGCTTTGTCATCTTAGTCTAAACTCACCATGCTAAGTTTATTTTGCAATTTAAACTTTAGAGATTAACCAAAAGAGTGGAAAGCACTTGTTTTTACCTTACTTAGGTTCTAGAGGAAGGGCCCATAAAATCTTTTAACCTAAGGCCAAGCAAAGGTGTCTCTGTTGGCTGCTTCTCATTGGTCTAAGAACAGTCAGAACTGGCTGGTCAGACTTCCTGGGAGATAAAAACAGATTCTTCCTCTCAAGTTTAACTGAGTATTGATGGAATGTTCCTCAAACTCATTTAAAAAGTCACTCCTGTTTCATTACTTTCTTGTTGCTGGGACAAAATGCTTAATACTCACAAGAAAAAGGAGGAAACATCTACTTTAGCTCACAGGTTGTAGTGGTGTCAGTCCATAGTTGGCTGCCTGCAAAGCAGAGCGGAAAGGCAGAGGGCGTGGAGCCGAGAAACAGTCCACGGCACAGCAGTCCGGAGCATCTCGCTTCCTCACTCATGTCCTTTTGATTTAATCTAGACCGCGAACCTCTTGGGTGTGGGTCTTCTGTCTTCAATAAATTCATTATCTGCTCCCAGGACTATGTAAATCCAATCACTGGACTAAACCAGTATCACGTCGAGTCATCTCCCAAAAGCCCCACTTAGGAACACATGAGGCTTTGAGGGGACATCTAGACACAAGGCACAGCACTCTGTCCCTGGCCCCTAAAGGACTCATGTGTATCCCTTTATGTAAAGTGCATTTAGTCCATCTCTAAGGGTTGCCAAACTCTTTTCAGCATTGCTGAAAAGTCCAAGTCCAAAGTTCTAAGGCAACTCCTATCTATAAGCACCTGTAAAGATGAAAAGAAAGTTAAGCATTCCAACATACAGTGACACAAGATAAACATTTGCATGCCAAAAGGTACAAATAAGAGGATAGAGGGGCATAGGGACCAAAGCAACAAAAGCATCCAGCAGGGCAACATGAAACATAGCTTCATATTGAGAACCTGGTATGGTCTGTGGCATGATGTAAACTCCAAAGGGCTGGGAGGCCCCACTGCCCAGTGGTTGTAGCCCTCATGGCCTCTTCCTTGGGCTGGCTCTGCTCACTCCTTGTGACTTTCCTCAGATAATTCACATTCCTGGCTTCGGCTTTCTGGGGTCTCCACTGCACTTTTGGCTTCACACACGTGACTTCATACACTACCTTCTCAGAGGCTTACTACCCTGCCTCTCAAGCCTTCTTCCGAAGTATGGGTGGAAGACTTCCTGACTGTACAACTCTTTCATTCTGCATGTGCCTAAAGCTAGCACCATGTGGATGGTGCTAAGGTCTGCTGGAATAGTAGCCGGGCTTCCTTTTCTTCTGATTTTCAGGGCAGAGTGCCTAGATGTCTGAGTACCCTGAGCCAATCCTGAGGAGAAAATTCACTAGGTCACTACTATTCTGGTGTCCTGGGGCTTTCCTGTCAAAGAATAGTCTTTCACCTTCGCAATTTTGAGTCTGAAAAGCGTGAAGTCCTTAGAAGAAAAAGGGCTCCATGATAGCCATTTTTTCTCGAGTAAAGTGGAATCTCAGTGTTGTTTTAATTTGCTCTTCTGGTCAGAGATGTTGAGCATTTTTTCATGTATTTATTGGTAATTTGAACTTTTTCTACTGAGGACTTTTTTCTCAAGCCATTTTTCTATTGTCCTGTCCCAAAGTACATGGTGGTTTTTTATTGCTAATCTGTTCAGCAACTAAGTTTTCCTCTGTTCAGTCTTTGCAGACTGTAGCTTTACTGGGGCTTTCTTTCTGGTCCAAATCAAAACATTTTATATAATTCTGTTGGGCCACTCATTCTTGATCCTCAAGTTATAGCTGACTAAAAGCCCCTAACAGTAACCTTGCCACTACCTAAACATTATACTGCCTTGAAATTTCTTCTGCCAGATTAGTTAACCTGCCCTTGATCTGAGACTCTTGTAAGGTCTCTGGATATGACCAAAATGCAGACAAATTTTCTGCCAAAGCATAACACACATGGCTTGGAGTTCAACTACCAGTGTGGTCCTTCTTCCCAGCTGAGATCTCCTGAGCCTGGTCTCTTCCAGATGCATTTATCAGCATTCTTGTCTTCTGACACTGACTAGAACCTCCCATTAAGCTCAGCTCACAGCATCCTCGGGCTACTTCTCTAGCTGGCATCCCCCAAACTTTCTAAACTCTTCCCATAGCCAGTTACAAAGGCATCATGGCCAGTTAGCATCACAGCCAAGATCCCATTACTGTTACCAAAATCTGTATGAGTCAGTGCTCACCAATATAATATATAATGTAATATATGTGTAAATAATATGAGCTTACAAGGTAGGCTTACAACTGGTACTGCACAGTCAGGGGTGGAAGAGTACAAAAGGGCTCTCTGAGCACTAGGGCTCTGAAAGATCTAGTCAAAAGTCAAGGCTGGAGCTCACTGCAGAGTCCTGCGCAAGTTTGTATCAGGAAGGCAAATATCCCATGATAGAAGGCTAAAGGGTCTGCCCTGGAAGCCAGGAGATGGATGTCCATCAGATGTGAAGACTGGAGCCACTCCAAAGCAACAGCACCTAGGCCTTCTTCTTCTTTCCCTTTTTCCTTCTGTTCAGGCTACAAGCCTACTGGTTGGTGCCACTCACACCCAGTGTGGTTCTTTCATCTTCAGTAAATACATTCAGTCACACTCAGAACTATGCTAAGCCAATCAGTTGGGCATTTCTTATTCAAGTTGACATAACTATGACAATTTTTATCTCAAATTTTATTTTCATTAGTGTTTACAGCACATAATGATCAAATTTGTTGTCAGGAGTTAGTACATGTACACAGCGCATTTTAATGTTTCCCTCCTCTTAGCCTTTCCTCCCTCTCTCCTCCCCCTCCCTTCCCCCATCTTGGTACTCTTCCCACTGGAAAAGATCTATCTCCCTGTTCCTGTTATCTGTCTTTTATTTGCTCTTTATTTATATTTTGGGTTTCTCCAAAATATAAATAAGAGATATATGAGAGAAACCATGTCACATTTAAGCTTGTGTGTCTGATTTATTTCACTGAACATTATGGTCTCAAGATACATCCATTTTTCTACAAATGACTTAAGTTCATCCTTCTTTATGGCAGGGTAGTATTCCATTATATATCAATACTACATTTTCTTAATCTATTCATCTGTTGGTGCACATGTGGGTCTCTTCCAAGGTATAGCTATTATAAATTTTGCTGCTATAAAAATATCGCTGTAATATGATGTCTTTAGCTCTTCCAGGATGATACTTACAAGGGGAATTTCTGGGTCACATGAAGTGTGTAGTTTTAGTTTTTTGAGAACTCTTCATGCTGATTGCCACTTATATGCCTGCCAACAATATAGAAAGGTTCCTTATTCTCCGTAGTCTTTCCATCATTTGTTGTTATTTGATTTCTCGATGATAACCACTTCTGGAGTAAAGTGGAATCTCAGTGTTGTTTTAATTTGCTTTTCTGTAGTGGTCAGAGATGTTGAACATTTTTTCATGTATTTATTGGTAATTTGAAAGTTTTCTCCTGAGAAGTATCTGCATATTTCACTTGTCCATCTTTTTGGATAGGGTCTTTTATTTGGGAGAGAGACCTAATTTTTTGCATTCTTATATTGATATTTGTCCTCTGTATAAGGAATAGCTGGAAATGTTTCCCATTCTGTAGGTTGTGTCTTTACTGTTTATTTTTTACTTTGCTATGCAGAAATTTTTAAGTTTTGTATCACCCCTTTTGTTATTCTTAGTATTATTTCTTCTGCATTTGGGGTTCTGTTCAGAAAGTCTTCAAGGTTTTTACTATTTATGTCATCAAGACTTTTACTATTTTTATCTTCCAGAAGATTCTGTTTTATCATTTACATCTTTGATCTATTTTGATTTAAGTTTAGTACATGGTAAGAGATATGAGTCAAGATTCAGAATTGCATGTAGATAGCAATTTCTCAGCACTACTTGATAAAGAGGCTTCTTTCTTCCAGTATGTTTTCTTTGCTCTTTGCCAAAGCTCAGGTAGCTACACATGTCTAGAATTGTTTCTGCATCTGCTATTCTGTTCTACTAATGCTTATATCTGTCTTTTCCAATCCCATGCTTTTTAAAACACTGTTGTAGCTTTATTATGTAATTTAAAGTCTGGGATTGTTATGGTTCCTGCCTGGCTTTTGTTTTTGCTATTCTAGTTTCTTCTGGTTCCATGTGACTTTAAGTACTGTTTTGTCTAGTGATGTGAGAATGTATTGGTGTTTGATGGGGTTATGTTAAATTTAAATATCAGGTTTGGAAGTATTGCCATTTTGAAAATATTGGTTCTGTCTATCCACAAAGATGGGATATCTCCATTTTCTGTTGTCCTCTTTAATCTCCTTTTTCAGACCACTGTAGTTTTCATTGTGAGGTCTTTTATTACCTTAGTTAGGTTTCTTCCTAAATAGTCAAAGTTTTTGAAGCTATTGTGAGTGGTATTGTTTTCCTAGTTTCTTTCTTAGTAAGTTCATCATTGGTGCATTGATTTTTTTGTGTTGATTTTGTATCCTGCTATACTACTAAATTTGATTAATTCTGTGAATCTTTTAGTGGATTTTCTTTTGTCTTTTATATAAAGTATCAAGTTGTTAAAGCTTGTATCTAGATGTTATCCAAAACCTCATGTGCTGGTAGGTGGCATGTTTCAGAACTGACTGGATCTAGGGTGTGCAATACTGGGACTAAGGTTGTGTCATATTAAATTAACCCACTAATTGGGTTTAGCATAAATTCTGGGTGTGGTGGTGGGAAGGCCTACCCCAGGAGTGGGTGGTACCACCTGAGAGCTTGTAGCTTGGATGGGATAAAAGGAAAAGGCAGGTTTGCTTCGCTGCTGTTGCTTTTTGCCTGCTGTATCACGGACTGTTTCTCCACTATGATGCCCCTCTACCCTGCCACCCTGCCTTGGAGCCAGGTGACTTGCTCGAGACCTCTAAAAACTGGAAACTGAAATAAACCTTTCCTCCTTTAACTGTTGGACGTTGGGTATTTTGTCTGAAAAATGAGAAAAGTAAATGAGACACATGCAATCTGCAAACAATGGAAATTTGATTTCTTCCTTTCCTATGCATGTGTCTTTTATTCCTTTCCCTTACCTGATTTCTTTGGCTAATGTTTCAGAAGTTATATTGTACACAAGTGGTGATAGTGGAATTCCTAGTGATTGACTTTAGAGGAAAGGCTTTGAGGTTCTCCCCATTTAGTATGATGTTAGCTGTTGATTTGTCATAAATGACTTTTATCAGATTAAGTTAAGGTCCTTCTACACCTATTTTCTGCCGTTTTTATCATGAATGGATATAGAATTTTGTCAAAGGATTTTTCTGCATCCATTGAGATGATCATGTGGTTTTTGAGATGATTCATTTGTTCCTTTTGTTTATGAGATGTATTACATTTATTGATTCGTATATATTGAACCATCCTTGTATTCCTGGTATAAGTTGACTTGGTCATGATGTGTGATCTCTTTGAAGATTGGGCATTCTATTTGCCAGTATCTTACTGAGGATTTTTTTTTTCATCTATGTTCATTAAACAGATTGGCCTATTGTTCTCTTTTTTGGTTTTGGAATCAGGATAATGCTAGCTTGCAGGAAGGACTTTGGAAATATGCCTCACTTTCAATTTCATTGCAGTGTTTGAGGAGTATTGGTGTTAGATCTTCCTTGAAGTTCTTGTATAATTCAGTAGCAAAGCCATGGGGACCTGGACTTTTCTTAGTCAGTAAGTTTTTGTTGTTGTTGTTATTTCTTCAATTTTATTGCCTTATTTTGGATTGTTCAATGTTTGTAAATCTTCTAGGTTCAGTTTTGGTAATTCATATATATCTAAGGAGCTATCTGTTTCTTCTGATTTTCCTATTTATTAGAGCACAGTTTCTCAAAGTAGCAACTAGTAATCCTTTAGCTTTTGGCAGTGTCCCCTGTGATTTTGTCTTTTCCGTTTCCAGCTGCATTGATTTGGATCTTTTCTTTCTTTTTCGTACTATTGGCTAAGGGTTTGTCTATTTTGTTTGTTCTTGCGAGGAACCAGCTCTTTGATTCATTGATTGTTTGTATTAGTTTTTTTGTCTCAATTTCATTAATCTCTGCTCTGATCTTTATAATTTCCTTCCTTGTACTAGCTTTGGATTTGGATTGTTCTTGTTATTCTAAGACCTTGCATGGCATTGTAAGTTTGTTTATTGAGGCTTGATCTGTTTTTCTGATGTGTGGATTCACAGCAATAAACTTCCCTCTTAGGACTGCTTTCCTTGTGTCCCACACGTTCTGGTCTATTATACTCACATTACCATTTACTTCTAGGGACTAATTTCTTCCTTTTTTCTTTCTGTGACCCACCAATTCTCCAGAATACTGTTATTTAATTTCCATGGGTTTGTAAAATTTCTGTGGGTTAGGGTTAAGTTTTCTGTGCTTAGAGTTAGATTAGGGTTCTGTTAGGGTTATACTGGGAACCCTGAATTGAAGTTGTTTTTAGTTATTCTAAATCTGAGTCTTAAATAATCAACTCATTCCCAAAATGCCACCAGACTAAATATTTTCTGGAATTGTGGTGGGCACTGGATTCCTTCTTCAGCTGTTGCCTACTGTCTGGAAGGAGTCACTTTGGAGTACGATCACATGCCATTTTGCAGTTTATAATAGCTATGGGCTTTGTTTGGGGGCTAATGCTGCTGGCCTGGTCCTTCGTTTCTCCCTGGAAGCTCCTGACTCTAGAGCAATGATAGCAAACCTTTTAGAGCTTTTGGTGATAACAAATAGCCCATCATGGCACCTGCGCCATAGGCTCACATTCACTGCTCTAAGGGCTGCCTGTGTCTGCAGAGACAGTTTCCCCTCCCGGGACCTGAAGTAAGCTTTCAGGCTGTTTCCTGCTTTACTCTGTGTTAGAACTTGTTTCCCCAACTTCTCTGTAGCTTCTAATTCTTGTGTCAGTTCCTTCCCAATTCCCAGAGGTCTTTTTTCCCCCTCTTTGCCAAATTGTTATTTTCTAGGTGTCTGGATTCTGGGTCTCCGAGAGGCTGGATTTTGCTGCTAGTCACTATTCCTCCATTTTAAGTGAAGACCTCCCACGACATTTTAATACCACAGATACATGGTCCCTCTTTTTGTACCATGGCTCTTTGTAAACCTTTGTAATAATGTAAAATTTTATCCTATCACTTACGTGAGTGATAGCATTACCACTGAGAATACATGAATGAGAGGATCCTTCTCTTGTTTTGAAAGTACTTTACATCTGGAACTTGTAAATCAATGACTATTATTAACTGAAAACACAGACTCCTGCTTTGTTGATTGACACAAGATAAGATGGGCGAGAAAGAGAGGAGAGAGGAAGGGAACTAATATTAATAGAGCCCCTAACACCTTCCAAGCCTTTTCATATCCCTGCTCTCATTTATTCCTCCTGCATCTGTAAGATGAAAGTATTTTCATTTTATCTTATATGTGAAGTTGGAGAGGTTATGAATTTCCTCAAGGCGAGAAAACTGAAGTGTCAGGTGCAGTATCTTTGACTGAAAAAAACCATAATTTTTCCATTCAGCTGCCTCTTTGGTGACCCACATTTGTGTGGGTAACTAAGGGTAGACAGCATGCGGTTATTGTGATATTTGGATCTGATCAGAACAGGCTACGGCTTGCCCTCTCTCCACAGCTGCTATGATGTCTGAAATTCTCTGTTAAGGGGAAGTGACTCCTTTAAAATGCATTTCTCAAAATGGTAACAGAAACACTTAATTCTCACCTATTGTCTTACAACCTCAGAAAATTTATTTTTTAATTTTCATCTGTTTTATTCCTGTCTTTTGCTAGCTGTGGCCATGTCTTTGCCAAGATGCAATCAGAACTCTTACTCATGTACTATACATACTCTGCTTAATTATCTATTCTAACCTATTGGGAGGCTGTGTCGTGAGACATTAAATCCTTACTTTGAGTATTCATGGTTCTTTCTGCTGTTTGCTATTACAGTGCTAGAATGAATCTCTACACACAGATTTTCCTGTTCCTTTAGAATATTTCTGCAGGATAAATCCCTCATAGTCAGATGTTAAGGCCAAAAGTATGTGGTCACTTTTAGAGCTCTTGAAAAAATATACTTCCAATTTATTCTTCAATAGGGTTGTACTCCTGTATTAAAATTATCCAAACTCCATCATGTTAGAATCATTGTAAAGTTTTGATATTTTGGTAAGAAAAGATATTATAAGGCTGTTGCTTGTGCTGCTTTGACAGCGTATGAAGTTGTATGTTATTCTAGAAGCTAAAGAGTTATTCTTCCAAGCTGTCCTTTGGATCTAAAATTACTTCTGCCATATATAAAAATAACAATATTTCTGGTTTCTTCTAGGACTTCCTCCTCCCAGAGGGCTCAGTCTCCTACCAAAAAGTCAGACCACATTAAATTTGACCTGGCAACCAATATTTCCAACCTCAGAAGATGACTTTTATGTCGAAGTGGAGAGGAGGTCTGTGCAAATAAAAAGTGATCAGCAGAATATTAAAGTGCCCGGGAACTTGACTTCAGTGCTACTTAACAACTTGCACCCCAGGGAGCAGTACATCGTCCGGGCAAGAGTCAACACCAAAGCGCAGGGAGAGTGGAGTGAAGACCTCACTGCCTGGACTCTCAGTGACAGTAAGTACCTTGTGCTGCTCTGGTCTCACCTGAACATTGCTTAGTACTGCCCTTGGACTTAACTTCGGTCACTTCAGAACTGGGTCTTAGAGGTCATGAAGGTTAGCTGTGAGCTAGTTGGTGTCCATCCAGTCATTTCAGAAACCTCTAATATGTAAGAAAACCGCATTTGGATGAGCAATGACTGCAGCAGCACTGTGCCCCACTTACCTTTCTTTGCTGTGGAGTTGTTTATTAAGTAGCTAGCATCATTAATGAGAGTTTTCTTGGGCTTGTTCAGTCAGTTACGGGACATTTTTAAGGATAATTACATATCTGTATGTACATTGATGCCAATTAATGATGGATAAATGTTTTCCAATCTTAAAAGGTAACTAACTTTGCTTGAAACCCCTTCAAAACAGATAATTCTTAAATATATATATATATATATATATATATATATATATATGAGAGTAAATAAAACAATGTTTCTTTTTAAAATAGTCTATTTCAAGTTTTTCTGTATTTCAGATTATCCATTTAAAATTAACTGAAACTGCTTAACTTCTTTTGTAGTACTGATTTTTCCTCACTAAATAATTTTATTTTGCCCCATGAACTATAATTGTGCTCAGGCATCTTAGAGCTCTTAGAAAGGTGAAGTACCTCTGGGCCACACCAATTACCACTCAGGGTCACATGGTCCCCTGCCAGCCCTCAGACTGAAGTCTCCAGCTGGCTTTCTGCTTCCTCAGGGACAGGTGTAGAAGTGGGCTCAGTGGTTCTCTGGCCAACTCTTTTTGTATCAGTGACTAGTGAAAGTGTGAACTATTTTGTCAGAGTTTAGGATTCTGCAAGAAATTACATATATATGGCTGGGGATGTAGCTCAGTGACACAGAGCCTGTCTGGCAAGCACAAGGTCCTGAGCTCAATATATGGTACAAATATATATAATCTCCATATATTATTCTTATATAATATATAATATATGCATATATATGAATATGATTATACATACTATGAAATTTAGAAGTTACAGAATATCGCAAACTAACACAACAAATTTTAACATTCCTGCCACCCAGAACTAACAACTGTTAATTCTTTGTCACATTTTCTTCTAGCATTTTTTGCCTATTATATGAAAACCCCCTTTTACTACCATCTGTACTCTGTTCTGTTCCTTCTCCCTCGAGGTACCACGAAGTATAAGTTTATTATGTATCTTTCCAGTCACTGTTACATAATTAAGTATAAACGGATGCATAATTGTACACAAAAACTGCATATAAATCATTCTTCATCCTTTTCTGAATAAGCCTGGTTTCATGTGGACTTATTTAGATCTGATGTATGCCTTTTAGGCTTCTGAATAGTTTCTATAATAATAGTTTCCCTAATAATCCATATTATCTATACCACTTTCTCTTTAGAGCCGGGGTCTTGCTTTGTAGTCTAAGCTGGCCTTAAATGCCATGGAGCCCAAATTTGTATCCTGTCTCAGCCTCTTAACTGTTGGGGTTACAGCTATGCATTACCATGCTTGGCTGTACATCCTTCTTTAGATGTACTTTTAGGTCATTTTCACATTTTACAATCACAAAACTGCGGTGACCGTCCTTATACATGTCTGCATGTGCACTGGTGCAAGAACTTTTCTGGGGAGCATGTCCAGAAGTGAGATCCTAGGCAATGCTCCTCTAGGTTTTTTTTTTTTTTTTTGGTATCAGGATTTGAACTCATGGCCTCATGCTTGCCAGGCAGGCACTGTGCCACTGAACTGTACCTCCGGCCCCAGTGCTCCTCTCAAGTGACTACTTGGGATGCACTATGTCAGGAGTGTGCGTGCCCTGCACCCCTGTGCTGGGCTCCATATCTGTGCCCTTCCCCCCCTCCCCCTGCCCTCCTTTTTTCTTCCTTTTTCCCTCCCTCTCTCCCTCCCCTCCCTCCTCCCTTTCCCTCTCCCTCCCACCTCCCCTTCCTTCTTTCCTTCCTCCTTCCCTCCCTTTTTCCTTCCTTCCTTCTTTCTTTTCAAACCATGCTATGCATGTGTCTGTTTAGATTAACAGCCAACAGCTTCAAAGCAAGTTTGGTTCTTGGAGAGTTTCATTTAGCGGTGATACCAAACGTCTAAATTGCTTAAAATCTGATGAGTGCTTCTGTTAAAGTCATCTGGGGAAAGTGCGAAAGTGTAGATGCTCATCCCAGATGCACTGCAGCTAAATCCGAGGCCCACTGGACCATCCTAGAGGGGACTCCTGGCGGGCTTAAAGTGGACATATTTCTAGATGCAAATTTAAGATTTTTAGTTGGCATCCAAATTACATTTATTATTCTGCAAGCAAGTATCTGCAGGGCACTGCTTATTTTTGTGCTTAGAGAACCACTGGCATGTGAAGCTGAAGATATTTTAAGGCACAGTTATGCAGTTATTAAATAATGTGTTTGGAGCGACCTGGAATGTTAGTATTTCTGTTGCTCTAGGCAATCTCCTTGTGAGAGAAAGTTTTTTATACTTATATATAAAATATATAAAAATTTTGGTTCTGGCTATAGAGGAAGTTATATGTTTATAAAATATATAAAAATAAAATATATAAAAATCTTGGTTCTGGCTATAGAGGAAGTTAAGTTATACTTTTATAGGATATATAAAAATCTTGGTTCTGACTATAGAGGAAGTCAAGTTATATTTTTATTAATTATTGTGATTTGAGGCAATTTACCAGTTGGTGGACATAAAAAATAACAATCAGATTTAAAAGGTTCAAAGTCCAATATCTAATTCTCATAAATTGTCATGGTTACTAAGGAGTATGATGTGGGAAAAATGAACATAATGGAAAGAGTAAATTTAGAATGAAGAAGAATTTTGGGAATGTAGACTAGAAAAAATACAATTTAAGATACTTCTTAGAGGTTCTGATTTGCTTAAAAGCAGTAAATTAGATGTAGGAAAATAATGGCTTGAGGGGTTAAACCGCTTGAGTCTATCACGTGCTCAGATTTTCTGTCCCTAAAGTTTGGATAGTGAGCGCGTTAGTACCGCTTATATGCCTGCCTGTGTGGTCATGAGAGGCTGCATGTGTTATTAAAAGATTTTCTTGTAAGTACAGCGCATTCAGCTCGGGGCCTTGTGCACGGTAGGTATTCCACTCCCGAGCCGCATCCTCAACTCCCAGAGAGTCTGCATGTGGAACTGACTCGGTAAATAACCTACCTTCCCTCCTAGCCTTTCCCTTTAGCAAAGGAGTTCCAGGGAGACTGCAGGTATGATTCTGTGCATGTCATCTTTATACCTGGGAACCTCAAAACAGCTCTCTCATCCTGCCTGTGCCCATGAATGATGGAATCTCACTTTTTCCAAAATCCTCATAGCACTTTGTCTACTAAATTCTTAACATATTTTCTTATGAGTATATACTTACTTGTGTATTGTTCCATAAGTGCATTTAGGCCAAAGGCAGGCCATAATACAGTGGTTAGTCTGTAGGAATAGGACCAGACTGCCAGAGTTGAATCCTGTTTCTTCTGTTTAGTAATGTTATCACCTTGGCTGAGACAATTAATTCTTCTGTGCCTCAGTATTTGCAGTAAGACTATCATGATGAAGAAATGGGTTAAATGGAAGGGCCTGGAATAATGCCTGGCATTATGTAAATGTCAGCATTTGTAATATGCCATCCTCTCAGTTTCAAGAACAGTGTGCAAACATTTGTGGAGTAAAAGAACTCCTGGAGCCTTCCTTTAGGATAGGGAGACCAACAGGTGATGTACATGATGTCACTTCCCTGTCTATACCCTTTTTTGAAGTCTCAGGGAGTCCAGTAGTCACCACCAGGGGACTAGAGTTACCATATGAGGAGACATCTCTCTGTCATTCATGGTATATAAGGATCTCTGCTGTGCTCTCGTTGCTGGGGTGGAATACCAGACATGCACAGTTAAGGAGGAAAGGGTTATTTTAGGTCACATTGCGGAGGTTTCAGTCCATAGTTAGCTGGCTCCAAGGCAGGAGCATGGCAGAGGAGAAAGAGCTCAAGGCAGGCAGACAGGAAGTAGCAGCCATGAAGACAGGAGGAATATATGCCATTCCAGGTCACACCCATGGTGACCCACTTCTCATCAGGCCTCGCCGCCCAACACCATACCTGGCTATGTCCCCACCCATGGCCTAACCCAGTGTCATACCCCCCTGACCAGTGACCTCCCCAAAGCCCCAGCTATGTGCACTTAGACTCTGTGGGGACATCTAGATAGAAGCCATAACAATGATGTGACATGAACCCTTTCTTAAAAGCATAATAATTAAAAGAAAAACGTAATAATTGAAGAGTCAGTAGAATATCTTAAGTGAATTCTTCTTTACATTTGTAGTTCTCCCTCCTCAACCAGAAAACATCAAGATCTTCAACATCACAGATTCCTCAGCAGTGATTTCTTGGACAGTAGTGGATGGCTATTCTATTTCTTCCGTTATCATCCGTTACAAGGTCCGGGGAAAGCATGAAGACCAGCACATCGATGTGAAGATCAAGAATGCTACCATCACTCGGTACCAGCTCAAGGGCCTAGAGCCTGAAACGACTTATCATGTGGACATTTTTGCTGAGAACAATATAGGGTCAAGTGACCTGACGTTTTCTCATGAGCTGATGACCCTCCCACAGTCTCCAGGTTGGTAGAGTGGGAAGGTATTTATCTAAGATAATTTTCAGCCAGTATCAGACAAGCACCACTACTGTGAAGTATTTACTCCATATATGTATCATGTGACATAATTCATTGGTCCTAATAGGCTTTACCATCTCTATATAGGTCCTTAAAGTCAAAGTTCCCCTGGGTAGGATGCTTGTTGTTCCATTTTCTGTTATTAAACCTTAGCATAAATTAGCCTAACAGCACACTCCATCCAATAATGTAAGGAAATTTTGTGGTGTATGAATTTTAATTCTGTAGAGAAAGAAGAATGGGAACTTACTTATGGAGGAAGAAAGCTGATGTGGAGACTTTGGTGGGAGGCTCCAAGAACCAAATTCTATCATCTTTCAAAATGAACTCTTCTTTTGACTTGGATGGTACTATGCTATTCTGAGTTCTATTCCACTTTTCTGATCCAGCTTATTAGGTCCTTGTGTCTACTTTTAACCTCACTTCGGAGAGAGCAAGGTCTTTGAGATAGAGATCCTCCCAGAGAGCCAAGCACACTATGCCCAAAGTTTGTGACTCATAAAACCTGTTGAATGTAATTCAGTGAACTGGGCCACAGTGGAGGTGGGCTGCACACTTAGGGTCAACTTCAGGGCTCTGAAAATGGCACCGCTGTAACTCTGCAATGTGTAGTGTGTGCCAGGGAATGTGAGTGGGTTTTGCACGTTTATGATTTGAACTAGAGTCTACTTTTACAGGAAATCTGATAAGCTCAGAACTTGTTGGCTTTATTGTAGATAACCTAAAGCTTAAGAAATAAAATAAAAGAAGCCATGTGTTCCTTGCTGATTCTGAGACATTATTTGAAATATCTGAAGAATGATTTGTCAGCCAATTATGTACAGAGCATCAGTTTTCATATCATACTTATTAAGTGCCTCATTTTTATAATTACTGGTTTTTTTGTACAGTACATATTTATACTAAATCTATGCAACACATAAAATACAAAGAGGAAAAATTTAAAAACAAGATACAATGAAACAGAGACCTCTTGTCATTCTAGACATCTGTGTATGCATACTACACAGAGATAGAAAGAAAGTACAGAACACTTTTAAGAAGTAGGATTGGTATGTATGTGCTGTTATTCACAAAAATATATTGACTTTAATCTCATTTGAATTTAAGGGAAAGAAGTGGAAGGGTTACACCATAATATTGAATAGTTTATTTTGATCTAATGACTAAATTTAATGGTTTTTTTCCCCCTTTATTTTCATCCTTACCTCCTTTGGTTGTCATCAAGTTTTCTACATCAGCTCCTTAAAACAAAGAAAACTAGAGAAAAGCATCTCTTACAGGCTCTGAGATTTTAGGATAACAGAATATATAAGCAATTCTGGGGCCATTGAGATATAAAGTGGTTTAGTCACTCGCTCAAAGTTCTTATTCTCATTACTATTCAATAACATTCATCTACTTGGGGCCCTACTTGGAATTAACAATTGAATGAATTACAGCTACAAGCCAACAGCACATTTAAAAGTGCATCCGCACATAAAAAACCTGCAATTCAGACTCCTCTTCACTGAGTCTCAGAAATAAACCAGGAGCCCAAGGTCACACAGTACTAGGGCTACCATTCTGTTCTCATCACACTGTGTCTTCTGTCACAGATGGCCTGGGCCCATCTGTCTATCTGAACTAACCCACCTGCTTCCCTCTGACCCCTGTGCAGTCTCGCCAAACCTTGGAAGTGGGAAGATGCTGCTGATAGCTATTCTTGGCTCTGCGGGAATGACCTGCTTGACGGTGCTGTTGGCTTTTCTGATCGTGCTGCAGCTGAAGAGGGCAAGCATCCAAAGGAGAATGGCCCAAGCCTTCCAGAACGTGGTAGTGCCTCATCTTCTCCCTCGCTGAGTGCAAGTCCACACACAGGCAGAACCTTCACTTTAGAGGTATAGACTAGGCAGTTCACTTGCAGAGCAGATAATTCCTGCAGGCAAGTCCCATTTTCTCTTTGGCTTCCTCTATCAAATGGGAGAGAAACAGAATGACTAGATAATTTCTTATCTGAGCAAGAACATTTTTAGAATGATCTTAATGCAGGAAACTGGGCCCGAAACGGGACTGTCTTCTCCTCCTCCCTAAAATGAGATGCACGGTCATCTTAGCGAAAAGTCAGCTGAAGGATGAATTGAGCATTTTTGTTAAGGAAGGACATGAGGGTGACCAAACCTCAGTCTGAGCAATAATGAGTTTTCTGTTTTTAGTTCTCACTCTCTATTGCCATGTCTTCCTCGGTCCCATCACCCCTCACATGTACATGAATATTACACATACTATGTGTCTCTTCCATTCCTGTCAATCCTCATGCTACAGTGAAAGCTAGTGGCACTGCCTCAGCTGGGGCTGTCCTTGGAGAGGAAGGGGCAACAAGGGGGCTGGGAGTTCTGCAGCTTGTTATGCTATTAGTGCTTTACCAAGATACTGTCACGAGGCACTTGAATTCAGGAGAACAAGGGACATGCTGCAGGGCTTTGCTGTGTCAGTCACCGCTGAACCAGAAAGGGCTTAGGAGACTCTGAACTTTAGGATGCAAGAGTGCGAGAGCGAGTGAGAGAACCATGAACAGGCCAGGAGCAAGATGAGGCCAGCGAGGCTCTCATGGAGACATGTCCAGGGACTGCTCCCTTTATGACCTCTGCATTATGTTTGCAAATCAGACTTGAGCACCTGACCATTGCTGAGCGTAGTGGAAAATCAAGTGCAACTAAATTGGGAATGGCAGCCCACATGGCGTTGCTGTCACCTTACTCCACGTCTGCAGGGTTGACAGTTGACATCGTTCCCGACCAAGGCCCAGGTTTATGCCTGTGCGGTTCTGTGGACCGCAAGCTCATCACCAGCGTGGCTGTGTGAGGTGAAACCTATTTCCATTTCCATTCTAGAATTAGGTAGCTTAACTCTCTTTTTTTTTCTTTGGCCTGGTGTGGATACAAACAAGAAGGATTGTCACCTTAGAATGGCAACAAATACTGACATAAAAATGATGAAAACAATTATTTTCCCAGAGGGAAGAACCAGCTGTGCAGTTCAACTCAGGAACTCTGGCCTTGAACAGGAAGGTCAAAAACAACCCGGATCCCACAATTTATCCAGTGCTTGACTGGAATGACATCAAGTTTCAAGATGTGATCGGGGAGGGCAACTTTGGCCAAGTTCTTAAGGCGCGCATCAAGAAGGATGGCTTGCGGATGGATGCTGCCATCAAGAGAATGAAAGGTCAGTGGTCAGACGGACAGAGTCAGCATTTCACTAGGGTGGGGAGAAAACTTGACTTCCTGTTGAAATCTTCTCTCATGGGCTGACCTTCTTTAAACCAAAAGTTGGCCTGGTGTCAGATGGAGCTGCTGTGTGGAGCTAAAGCTGGTGCTTCATCTGAGATCAAGCCTGTGAGAGCAGCAGGGTGGGGATATGGAGATAGGAGCCATAGAAGCACCAATTTCTCAATTCCTGGGGATTTTGAGATATTGATTCTTGTCATATACTGCTAACTTGCAGGGAACATCTAATGTAGTGGTTTTCAAAATTCAGTGCGCATCAGAATCACCCAGAAGGCTTGTTTAAAGGCAGATTTTTGGGTCCCAACCTGTAGTTTCTGAAGGATGAAGAAATTTGGGGTGGGGCAGAGAATTCTCATCTCTTATTCATTCCCTAGTGATGCTGATTCCATGTGTTTGGAACCAGATTCTTCATGGATCATCTTCATCAAAATTCCTGGAGACTGTTAGAAATGCATCCAGTGAGCTTTCTCCCACCCTCAGTTCTTCTGTACTCAAATCTCTGGGTGGTGCATGAGAATCTGCTCTAAACAGCCCTTCTCAATAGTTCTGTTTGGCCAAGTTTGCAAACCACCAACCTGAAATCCTTTTCAGCTGTGTTCACCTCAGGACCACTCAGTAGCTACCTGTTGTTGGAAAATAAACATTGGAGAAAGGAGAAGGATGAGTTTATTGGTAGTGTAAGCATCTTTCCTTCTGTGGGGAATAGCAGTTTATGTATGATTCACTGTGAAGCTGTCTCTGATTTATAGCAAACATACTTGAAAAGCAGTGCATGTGAACAGAGAAGGTGGTTAACTCCTGTGACTGTGGTCGCATCCCAAGGGCTCTCGGAGGTCACTGATGGATTTTCCTTTTCTATGACAGCACTGAGCCTAAGATGAGAATTAATCTAAATCTTCATAAGTCACCTGTGTTTTCTGAGTTGTTAGATCACATCAGGAAACAAAATATGCTTAGAGTGAACCATATGTTTTCTAAAAAATACACACAAAATCCTTGCTTAGAAGCTGCAAATCCCTTTTCTGTTCTGCTGCATTTATCATAGGGAGTTTGGGGGAGCACTGAGGATAGAGAGGTCAAGGTGTAGCATCCTATGAGGTCAGTTTTTACTGGGATCTGATAGGACCCTGATTTTCTACCTCTTCGTGTGAGGAAGTAAAATAGATTAACTAGAGCAGAAGATTTTTTTAAAAGAGTAAAATAAAACAATAACAAAATAACAACAATGAAGACAAAGAAACCAAAACAATACAAAAACAATAGAGGATTTCAAAACATAGGAATTAACAGTGGTTGTTATAGTACATATTGTTATCTTCAACGAAGTTGCTCAGATTACCAGATTCTGCAGGCAGAATGATATATCTAAGGACAGTTACTTAAGTAAGGGCACAACCTCATCATAAAGCACCTTATTTTAAAATGTTCCTAAGATGTGTGCTTGAACTGGACACTTGACTTGGAATTTCCTATCAGGCAGTCTTATAGTACCATTAGCCTACCTGAGACAGTACGACAATCTCCAAGCATGCACATACCTACCAGCATCCTGTTTCCATCCTTTGTTCCCCTAAAATGTTATTTTTCCAGAAATAGTTATAGCACATTGTTCTCCATGCATGTCAATGTGTGCACCAACCAATAGCCTGGTGCCTGGTGGTTCTGCCTTTGTTCAAGTGCTAGTGAAGAGACACAGCAAAAAGAATAGAAAAGGAAAACATGGAAAACCACTACATTAGATGCTCCTTACAAATTAACAGTATATGACAGAGCAAAAAAAATAGAAAAGGAAAAATGCCTGCCTCACTACAACTTTTATAAAATATCATTGGGATCTGATTTGTTTAGCAAGACTGCTTTTTTAGAAAGTTAGCTAACATTATGAAGTAAAGCGCATGTGTTACTTGTAAATGGTCCACCAGAAGTTTGGTTCTTTTCCTCTGCTATTTCTGAATGGAAGTTTCGGCTAGAAGAACTGGAGTCTAAAGATTGGGGTATCTCTCCCTTTACCAAGTAATTTCACTATGTGTTTGAGAATTAAACTAGAAAACTTTAGAACAGTGGATCTCATTCTTATGGGATTTTTGCCCCCTGAAGAATGGTCGGCAGTGTCTGGCAACAATTTTGGCTGAGCTACTGCTATCTAGTATGTAGAGGTTAAGGATGCAAATAAACATTCTAGAGTCCTACGATAGCCCTAAATAACAAGGAGTTACCTTCCAAAGTCAGTAATGCAGAGGCAGAGATGCTCTGCATTGGAGCAATCTCTTTGGAATAGTTTTCCAGACCTGTGGTGACAGTGCACCTGATGGGCCAGGAAGCAAGAGGGGACACTGGTTTTGAAAAATATAATGAAGAGAAGTCCTAACCCTTGATTTCCTTCCCAGAATATGCCTCCAAAGATGACCACAGGGATTTTGCAGGAGAACTGGAGGTTCTCTGTAAACTTGGAAATCATCCAAACATCATCAATCTCTTGGGAGCCTGTGAACATCGAGGTAAGATGTTCTGTTCTTACTTTTCCTGCCAGACTTCTTTTTCAAACATACACGATTTCATGCTGAAACTAGGAAAGATAGTCTTTAAAATATCACCTAATTTTTAAATTTGTGGAATGTCTATGTAGTCCTGTTTATGGATTGTGGCAAGGCTTGCTGTCTTTGGGAGGCACGTGTCAAAGCCGGATCATTTGGCCTCTGCTGTGGTTTAACTGTGTTACCACCCAAAGCATACAAGTTCCTACCAGTCCCTGCACTCACGAACCAGAGGTTTTCTCAGCTAGTAATAATACTGCCAGGAGCAAGTGTGGAACCCTTACACCAGGGAGCGCAGAGCAGAGCGCAATGGCTCTTGTTGCTTCCACTGTTCCTCAAAACCCAAGGAGTTGGTATTCTGAGTGTTAGTGCGATGAAAGCCCACAGTGCACTGCAGTGTGACAGCATTGGTGATGTTTAGACTCATGAAATAATAAGCTTATACAGGAAGGTTCTTCGCTTTTATTCAAAGTCCTTCCACGTACAATTAGATTAGAGCTTTACAACTACCTATGTTACACGGACTTTGAACTTTGAATGCAAATTATTGTAATTTGGGCAATGACCGTGGATGAATAGGTCACAGCGAAAGTGTTTTGTGAGTTTACCTCTGCATGGTAAGTGTTTATAGTTCTGAATCTATACTTACACTTAATTTCTCATGGAAAAGTTTGCTCTTGTAAAAACACTCCTGCAATAATTTATAAATTTGACAATCTTTTGTTGACTTTACAGCAAAACACTAACAATAGAAAAGAGACTACTTCCATTTCCCTCAATTTATTAAACTAAAAATACGGGTGCTTTAAACAATATATCATTCTGTGATCCAATAATGGTGTAATTCTGAAAGCCGATTATGTCCATTAGATTAAATAATGATGTAGTAATATTTAGTTTTGAGCAGTCTCCTGAAAACAGAAAGCTAGTGTGGGACAGAGTGAATGCAGGTTATGGAGGTTAAAAAACAAAATCCACCAACAGAAAAATATATACCTAAAAATTTTTCTCTGTCATGTTAGCACATAATTGGCCTTTAAAATTTATAATGTGGTAAAATATGAGCTGGTGCACTCCTACCAGGATTTTGGCTACCTTTCCTTATAATACCACATAATTCAATATTAGTTTTTTTTGCTAGAATTTCATTTTTTAAAATTACCTTTGAAGTTCAAATTCATTCAAAATTTTAAAATGATGGCTAAGCAAAAGATGTCTCCTTTAAAAAACAGTAAAATCACTTTGATTTTCAGTGACTCTAAATATTAATGTTTTTAAGTCATTATAAAAAGAGAAAACAATACAGAATAAAAACAAGACAATATGCCATTACTTTTTCTAGAAACTTATGATGTTTTTCTTAAAAGGTTGAGTTTTTCTGGTTTCTTTAAGCAAAAATGCCATTTCTGCTGGCCAGGGGCTACGTGGCTGTATGGCCAGTGGAAGGCAGAAGAGAACGTTTCCCACTGTGGGTCCTTTCATCATGCAAATATAGCTGTTTAAATCTCAAGAAAAGGGAGAGACAAACTAGAATAGTGTGCCTGGCACATATTAGGTTTTGGTGAACACTGAATAGAAATTTTAAGGGAATATGGCTTAGACATGGAAGAGGAGGCTTTGAGTCCATTCTGCTGGTATTATCTAGTGGGTAGAAACACTTTGGAAAGGTCCTGTCAGTCCACGCTTGGTAGGAACAGAGCAGGAAGTGGGACAGAGAGAAGCCAAGAGTTCAAGCCTAAGCCCCATGGAGCACTGCAAGAGGATATCACTCAATTCCTGCCTATCCCCAGAATCACTAGGTTGGTACCACTGGATGTGTTTCTTTGAGATAGAATGGCATTTGTAAGCAGTTCCCAAGGGCCACAGTGCATCTGACAGTGGCTGCTGGTAAAGTGGTGCTCCTGTCTTTCCCCGCAGGCTACTTGTACCTGGCCATCGAGTATGCGCCCCACGGAAACCTCCTGGACTTCTTGCGCAAGAGCCGTGTGCTAGAGACGGACCCCGCATTTGCCATTGCCAACAGCACGGCTTCTACATTGTCTTCCCAACAGCTCCTGCAGTTTGCTGCAGATGTAGCCCGGGGCATGGACTATCTGAGCCAAAAACAGGTTGGTTCTGAGGACCTTGTGTTGAACGTCTTTCATCTGGAGTCCTCTGGAGTCAGGGCATTCATACATGTGCACCTTCTTTCCATGAACCTCTCTTCTTTAATCTCTTTTTATAATCTCCCTAATTTTAATTTGCTTGTTAATATTCCATTTATTTATGTAGAACTAAAAGCTCGATGCTACAGCATATTTATCTAGCAAATGTGAGGCCACTCATCTGTCTTGGCTTGCTTGGCCTGCAAGTAACACACAGGAACAGAGGCACTGCACAGCAACTGGAAGATTTAATGGCACGGCCTTGTCCGGGTTTTTCCCTCTCTGAAGTTCTTTTCCTAAGATATGGTTGGCAGGATCTGCAGGTTTGGAGAGGTGCCTGGATTCTAGTGACCTTTAAATTCCTGTTCCACACTATTGTTTCTCCTCCATTTCCTGCTCTCAGCGTTTTGTGCTAGCAAAATTAAGTAAAAATGCAAATATTATGCTGAAAATAAATTATTGTTTTAAATTTTCAGTTTATCCACAGGGACCTGGCTGCCAGGAACATTTTAGTTGGGGAGAACTATCTAGCCAAAATAGCAGATTTTGGATTGTCCCGAGGTCAAGAAGTGTATGTGAAAAAGACAATGGTGAGTTGAGAAGCTTGATGCTAACCATGTACTTTGCAAAGGACCCCTGCATCCTGGGAGCGCTTTGCTCGGAATGCCGGCATTCTTGGTGACTGAGGCATCTGGCTGTTTCTAATAGACTCTGGCTGGCCCAGTAAACATTCTTTCAAGTTTTAGGTTTTAATGTGACATGTTACCATGTTACCAGTGAAGGAGGCTTCATACATGTGGCCATTAACTCAAATCTAGCTGTCCAGCATGTCTAATCTCTATCCGGTCTGGGACTCTTGTGTCTCACTCAGAAACTTCTGAGGCGGTCCCAGAACACCCTTTCATTAACAGCAGACATAGCAGGAAAGAAAACTTTAAATACTTACCCCCAAATCAAGGAAATACACTAATGATTTTCTAAATCACATGAAGGTTATATAGAGAAATTTGTAACTTCTGAAGGCCCATACAGGATTTCCTTCTCATTAAAAGTTCACCTCAAGCTCAAGTCAAACCTGAGACCCACTTTCCCCAACAGTAATAGTTTGTCTTCAAGTATAAGACCCTAACCACAAAGACGTAAGCTGGACTTTGATTTTGGTGCACATTCTGGGACTGTCGTTCCTCTGCATTTTGTGTTGCATTGTGCTGTGATTATACCACCCTCTGTCTTCGCTGGTGGGCAGAGCACAGGTGACAAGTTCTGAGGTCTCTTCCTGTGCCTAGCAAGTCCTTTCCAGTGGGGCTACTCTCCCTTTCCTAGGTCTAATGAGTGGCACCTGGACTCCGCTTTCCCGGGAGTGATGAGACAGAACTTCTTTTGCTTTCCTGGGTACCGCTTCACCTCTTAGCAACGTTCAGCGTCCTGCATTTATCCGTAAATCTAGGTTTCTTTCCTTTGTAACATATGGTAATTACTGAGAAAATAAAGTAGAGACAATATTCAAGAACTTTTTAAAAAGGAAAGCACCCATAATTCATTGCCTTGACATTCTTTGTCTTTCTTTTTTCTTAGTGCTTTCCACAGCATTCCTATTTTTTACAGTTATTTTTCCACTCTTTTACGGAAGTTGAAAGTAGAGCCCTTTTAACCTTCCACATGGTCCTGGAGTCTTATCAAGATGAGCATTTTCTGATGCCAGAGAGGCATCCCTGAGGACTGGCTTATAGGAAATACCTCCTTCCCTGGGCCTCCAGACTTTACCTACTCAATGCAGATGTTTGCTCTTAAAAAGGAGGGCCTGCCTCTCACTCACCTGGCCCAGCTCTCCCAACCCCCACTGCCTTCACAGAGTCCCTCTCCTCGGGTGCTGTGGCGTTTCACACAGGGAGGGGAGACTGGTGCAGGTTGGGGGACGGCCAGCTCAATGACCTATGCTTTACTTGGATGATTTCCTGTGATTTCTAAGGCCACCACGGGTGTGTTTGGCATTTCACAGAGGGCGAGAGTTTCTTGGACAGTGTAAGCAGGATGTGGAGGGGGCTGCATGCTGATCAGGTCTCCACTCTATTTCAGGGTCATGGGTTCAGTGGCAGCATGGGACTTGGGAGGAAAGGGCAAGAGGGAAGGGAGTGAAAGATGAAAGGATTGGAGAAGAACAGATCCCTACGAGAAGGGTGCAGAACCGGAGGCACCATGTGAGGACAGAGCGACCGTTTGCTGGGCCAGTTCCCACATTTTGTGTTAATGCATATTTGTCTTGCTGTGTCCCCTTCTCCTACAGCTCCCTCCCTGCCCCCAGCTCTTGGTCCCTTTCCTGTTTGGAACAGATCCTTCTCCCTGTCCCCCATTATCTCTCTTTGATTTTGCTCTTGGATTTATTTGCTTTGGGTTTTTCATGTAAGAGGAGCCATGTGGTAGTTAAGCTTCTCTGACTGAGGCATCTGACTGTGTCTAGTAGACTCTGGCTGGCCCAGTAAACATTCTTTCAATTTAGGGTTCTAACGTGATATGGCCTCCATGTTACCAGTGAAGGAGGCTTCATATATGTGGATCTGATTTATTTCACTGTCTTAGTTATTTTTCTCTCATTGCTGAGACAAAATACCTGACACCCAGAATGAAGGAAGGAGAGGTTTATTTAGCTCACAGTTTGTGGAAGTTTCAGCCATACTTGGCTGGCTCCAAGGCAGAGTGGCACACGACAGAGGGCAAACGTTCATGGTGGCTGAAGATAGTAAAAGGAGCAAGACCAAAATACCCACCCCAGGGAAGGTGTAGCACTCCCATCCGTAAGTCTGACATTGGACCATGGATCAGTCATAAACTCCAGAAGCCCGACCCATGACTGTATGAGGACTTGAGGGCGCATGCAGACACAAGATATAACATTCACTTAACATCATGGCTTCAAGGAGCATCCGTTTTCCTACAAGGGACTCAAGTTTTATCCTTTATGACAGAGTAGTAGTCCATTGTGTTTAAATACTACACCTTCATCTACAGCCATACCACCCAAACACGCTTGATCTCATCTAAATACATTTTCTTTATCCATCCATCTGTTGATGGATGTAGAATTTACTTCTAAGATTTAGCTATTATGAATTGTGTTACTATAATCACGGATAGCACTATAGTATGATATCTTTAAATCTTTCCAGAACATACCTGGTAGAGGGATAGCTGGGTTGAATGGAATTTCCATTTTAGTTCTTTGAGGAATCTCTGTACTGATTTTCTTTTCTTTCTTTCTTTTTTTTTTCTTGGTACTGGGAATTGAACTCACGACCTTGTGCTTTCCAGGCAAGTGCTGTGCCACTGAGCTATATCCCCAGCTCTGGTTTTCCTAATGGTTGTAGTAGTTTACCTTCCTCCCAACAGTGTAAAAGGGTTCCCTTGTCTCTGTAGCCTTGTCAGCATTTGTTATTAATTAAAAACTAAATGTTTATTGATACAATTCAGATATGCGTAATGACCTCATTCATGATAGGAAATGTGTAGCTGTAGGTGACATATCTTTGTTCCTCTTTTACCCCTTACCCCTCCCCTCTTCAACCCCTCCTTCACTTATTTACAAAGTTTTGTTTCCATTTTGTCCTTTGTCCTCTCATTTTTTTCTTTTCATCCCACCCAATTCCCCTTTCCCTGTGAACTGTTACTTCCTGTTTTGCAATATCTGTTATACACTTTGGTTCTTATTTACACTTTCAGTTTCCTCACACCAAAAGGACAATGCAGTATTTACATATGTGTGTCCTGTTTATTTCACTTAAAGAGCATTGTCTCAAGGTCCATCTATTTATCTATAAATGTTTCAAGCTTATCCTTCTGTACGGATGAGTGGAACTCTACTGTACTTTTTTAAAAAATCTAATCTATTCCTTGGCTGATGGGCATTTAAGTTGTTTCCAAGAGTTAACTGTTACAAACTGTGCTGTTATAAACATGTGTGCACATACATCACTGTGGTATAATGGTTTCAGTTCTTTCAGGAAGATACCAAGAAAGGGACCAGCAGGGTCAAATGGAACCCATAGTTCTACCTTCTCAAGGAATCTCCATGCTAATTTCCACAGTGGTTTCACCAGTCTATGCTCCCACCAGCAGTGGAGGATCCCTTTTTCCCTGCAGCCTTGCCAGCATGTTATTGGTTGATTTCTTGATGATAGCCATTCTTTCTGGGGGGAGGTGGAATCTCAGTGTTGTTTTAATTTATATCTCTTAAATGATCGACGATGTTGAGCATTTTTTTGATGTATTTATTTGCCATTTGCACATCTGAGAAGTGTCTATTCATTTCAGATGCTCAATTTTGGATTGAGTCTTTGAAAAATGGGAGGATCTGATTTTTTCAGTTCTTCATACGTTGTAATTATTAGTCCTTTGTCTAATGAACAAGTAGATAAGATTTTTTTCCACTCTATGGGTTGTCTATTCAGTCTTTTGGTGATTGGTTTTGCTGTGCAAAAACTTCTTAATAAAATAAGGTCCTAGATGTTGATTGTTTTGTAGTATTTCTCCTGTAGTTGGGGTTTTATTCATGAAAACTTTACCTACACATATGTCTTCAAGAGTTCTATCTATTCTCTCTTCCAGTAGATTTAGTGTTTCTGCTTTAATATTTAGATCTTTGATCCATTTTGATTTTAGTTTAGTGCATGGTGATAGATACGGGTATAGTTTTAGGTTTTGACATGTGGAAAGCCAGTTTCTCCAGCACCATTTATTACAAAGGCTTTCTTTCTTCCAGTAAATGTGTTTGGCCCTTTATCAAGAGAAGATGGCTGAGTGTGTTTAAAGTTATTTCTGCCTCTTCTAATTTGTTCCATTTAAGCTGATATCTGTTTTTCTGCTAGTGCCATGCTGTTTTTGTCATAGTACATCTGTAATATAATTTCAAGTCATGGATTGTGATACCCCCTGCCTTGCCTTTATTTCTCAGAATTTGTTTTGCTATTCTAGATCTCTTCTGGTTCCAAATGAATTTTAAGCATGTTTTTCTCTAGTTCTGTGAGGTATGTTTGTGATATTTTCATTGGGATTGCATTAAATCTGTGTAACAATTTTTGGAGCATGGCCATTTTTACTATGTTGGTTCTTCCTACCTATGAACAAGGGATAACTTTCCATTTTTTGATATACTCTTTGATCTCCTTTTTCAGAGTATTTCAGTTTTCTTCTTCATTTTAAAGAGAATTAAAGAAATAAAAATGACACAGAATTTCAAAAAAAGATGATAAGAAATTAACAATTGTTATTATATTGCATATTGTTATCCTCAAATTCATTGTTTAAATTACCAGATATAGGCATGCAAAATTGATCAAACAATTAAGCATTAATGGTTCCTTTCAATAAACCAATAGAAATTAATAGTACAATTATATTAGGTATCTTGTATATGTATATATATATATTTTTTTTTCCTTTCTTTTCTCCTTTCCCACATCCCAGGTGTTCTTTCCTTTTTAGCAGTTTCTTTCCTTTTCCCAATATCTATTGTACCTTTTGGATCTAATTTACTCTTTCAGTTTCTTACACTAGGGAGACAGTACAATGTTTACACATGTGAGTCTGATATTTCACTTATGGGTGTGGCCTCAAACTGCATCCATTTACCTATAAAACCCTTGAGTTTATCTTTCTTTATAGATCGGTAATACTCCATTGTATACAAATACCACATTTTTTTATCCATTCTTCAGTTGATGGGCATTTGGATTATTTCCAAGATTTAGCTATAACAAATTTTGCTGCTGTAAACATGGGTGCATATATGTCACTGTGGTATGATGTTTTTAATTGCTCTGGAAAAATACCCAGGAGGGGAATAGCTGGGTCAAATGGGACCTCTAATCCTAGTTTTTTGAGGAATCTCCACACTAATTTCCTTCCACAGTGGTTGTACCAGCCTACACTCCCACTGACAGTGGAGAAGTGTTCCTTTTTCCCTACAGCCACTCCAGCATTTGTTATTGGTTGATTTTTTTTGTGATAGTCATGTTTTCTGGGATGGCATGGAATCTCAGTGTTGTTTTAATTTGCATTTCTCCAGTGACTAATGCTGTGGAACTTTTTTTCCTATATTAATTTGCCATTTATATTTCTTCATCTGAGAAGTGTATATTCATCTTAGATGCCCATTTTTGGATTGGGTCTTTGAATTTTGGGGGCCTAATTTAAAAAATTCTTTACAGATTCTAGATAGAAGTGCTTTGTCTGTGGGACAGTTGACTAAAATTCTTCCTAGTTCATGGGTTTTCTTTTTACTTTGTTGGTAATTTCTTTTGATGTGCAAGAACTTTTCAATACAATACCAATGCTGATTCTTTGAAGTATTTCCTATGCAGTATGGTTTTTGTTCATGAACTCCCTGCTTACTCATATATCTTCAAGACTTCTACTTACTTTGTCTTCCAGTAGATTTAGTGTTTCTGTTTTAATATTTATCTTTGATCCATTTTGACTTTAGTTTATGGTGATAGACAGGGGTCTAGTTTTGTCTGTGAAAGCCGGTTTTTCCAGCAATATTTATTAAAGAGGCTACCTTTCTTACAGTGAAAATGTTTGGCCCCTTTGTCAAAGATAAGGTGACTGAGTGTGTTTGTAGTTGTGTCTGCATCTTCTAATCTGTTCCATTGATCTTTAGGTCTGTTTTTTTTTTTTTTTTTGGCCAGTACCATACTGATTTTATCACAGTAGCTTTGTAGTACAATTTCAAATCAGCGAGTATAACGTCTCCTGCTTTGACTTTGTTGCTCAGAATTGCTTTTGCTATTCTAGGTATCTTCTGGTTCCTGATGAATTTTAGGGATATTTTCTCTATATCTGAGAGGTATACTAATCATGTTTTGATTGGGATTGCATTAAATCTATATCACAGTTTAGGGAGTATGGTCATTTTCACTATGTTGGTTCTTCCTATCCATGAGGAAGGAATATCTTTCCATTTTCTGAAATCCTCTTTGGTCTCTTTTTTCAGAATACTGTAATTTTCACTATATAGATCTTTTACTTCCTTTGTTAGATTGACCCTAAGTATTTCTTTTTTTTTATGCTATTGTGAAAGGTGTGTTTTCTTTGGGCTTTGGGCTTGACTTGCTTTCCTTCTTCTAGAATCTTATTGTGCAAGATTAGGTTGTTTATTTGTGCACGTTCTGTTTTCTGATGTGAGAATTCACCGGTATAAATTTCCCTCTGAGGACTGCTTTCATTGTGTCCCACAAGATCTGGTAAGTTTTATTTGCATTTTTCTTTGATTGTGGATATTGTTTAATTTCTTCTTTAATCTCTCTTATGACCCATCGGTTGTTCAAGAGGGTGTTATTTAATTTCCATGTGTTTAGAGAGTTTTTGCACTTTCTTTTGTCCACTATTCCAATTTCACTGTACTATGGTCAGATAATATATATGGGATAATTTTAATTCCTTTACATTTACTTAAGCATGTTCTATGGGCTAGTATATGGTCTATTTTTAGAGAACGTCCCATGTGCAGCTGGGATGTTGGGTAGAACACTGTAAACATCTACTAATTCCATTTGTTCACAAGTTTGGCTCAGTTCTGTTATTTCTTTGCTATTTTTGTCTAGTAGTTCTAATTCTTTGTGGCAATGGGGTGTTAAGGTCCCCTGTTATGACTGTGTTATTGCTTATTTGATTTTTCATGTTCATCAATATTTGTCTTATATCATTGGGTGCTTCTGTATTTGGTGCATATATATTTATAATTGTTACCTCTTATTCTTGAAGTTTTCTCCTAACAAGTATATCATGACCTTCTTTATCTCTTTTGATCATTCTTGGTTTGAAGTTCATATTGTCTGCAAAAAGAATAGCTACCCCTGCTATTTCGGGTTCCTACCACATGGAGTATTGTTTTCTATCCTTTGACTTCCAGTCAGATTTCCTTTTGAGTTAAATGTGTTTCTTGTATACGGCATATTGTTGGATTTTGTTTCTTGATCTACTCTTTCAGTCTGTTCCTTTTGATTGGTTAATTGAAGCCATTCACATTAATGGTTGTAACTGGTATGTACTGGCTTATGTTTGTCACGTCATTTTCCTGCTGTTGTTTTCTTACTCTTTCTTTCTGTTCAAATGGTTGCTCTGCTTGGTGGTTCCTTTCTGTTGTTGTTCTTGGAACTGTGGTCATTGTTATCTCTGTAGAGTTTTTATCATGCATGGGTGTTGGACTTTGTCAACCAACTTTTCTGCATCTGTTGAAATAATCATGTGGCTTTTGTCTTTGGTTCTGTCAGTATGGTGTATCACATTTTTTGATCTGCATATATTGAACCATCCCTGGAATGAATTCTACTTGGCCATGATGTATAATCTTCCTGGTGATTCGCTGCATTTTTTGGCAGTATCTTGAGGACGTCTACAGTTTAGTGAGATTGACCTGTAGTTTTCTTTTCTGTTTGGGTCCTTCTCTTGTTTTGATATCAAGGCATGACTTTGGGAGTATTGGTTCCCTTTCACTTTCATTAAAGAATTTGACCAGTAATGGCATTAGATCTTCTGTAAATTTCTTGTAGAATTCAGCAGCAAATCCATCAATACCTGGCCTTTTCTTTTTGTTGGTAAGTTTTAAATTCCATTTCCAATTTCAATGACTGAAGTGAGTTACTTAGAATTTTTTTTAATTTTAAAGGTAAAAGAACAAAAACATTAATGGACACACAGACATTTATAAAACAACACAAAAACAATACAAGCAATACAGAATTTTATATAAGATAATAGGAAATTAACAATGGTTGTTGTATGACATATTGATATCTTCAAATTAGTTACTCAGATAAACAAATATAGGCATGTAAGATGCATCAAACAATTAAACATTAAGTGTTTCTTTCAATAAAGCAATAGAAATCAGTAGTACAACTATCTTGGCTACCTTGTGTATACATATATCCATATTTCCCCCCTTTGTTTTCTCTTTTCCTATGGAAAGTTTTTGCACATCTAAAGAAATCACCAACAGAGTAAAAAGAAAACCCACAAATTGGGAAAAAATTTTAGCCAACTGTCCCTTGAACAAAGGACTTCTATCTAGAACATATAAGGAATTTTAAAAATTAGCCCACCCCAAATTCAAAGACCCAATCCAAAAATGGGCATCTGAGATGAATATATACTTCTCAGATAAAGAAATACAAATGGCAGATAAGTACATGAAAAAACGTTCAACATCATTAGTCATTAGAGAAGTGCAACTTAAAACAACACTGAGATTCCATCTCACCCCAGAAAGAATGGCTATTTAGAATTGTTGTATCTTCTTGATTCAACTTTGGTAATTAATTTGTATCTAGGACTCTATCCATTTCTGTGTTTTCTATCTTTATTAGAGTAAAGATTTTCAAAGTAGGTATTGATGATCTGGATTTCTGTTAGATCTGTTGTGATTTCAACCATCTCATTCCTACTTGCATGAATTTGAGTCTTTTCTTTCCTTTTTTTGTTAAGGTGACTGAGGGCTTGTCAGTTTTATTTAATCTTTCAGAGAACCAACTCATTTATTTCTTAGTCTCAAGTGCATTAATTTCTACATTGATCTTTATAATTTCCTCCTTTGTACAAACTTTGGGGTTGACTTGTTCTCATTTTCTAAAAGTTTGAGGTTCATCATTAGGTTGTTCATTTGAGCTCGTTTTGTTTTCCTTATGTGAGAGTTCACTGCTATTAATTTCTGTTATAGAACTGCTTTTGTTCTATTCCACAAGTTCTGGTTAGTTGTATGGGCATCATTATTTAATTGTAGATACTATTTAATTTCATCTGACCCATTGGTTGTTCAGGTGGGTGTTATTTAATTCCCATGTGTTTGTGGTGTTTTTGTTGTTTCTTTTGCCATTGATTTCAAATTTCATTGCACTATGGTCCAATAATATGGATGGGATAATTTCAATGTTTTGCATTTACTTAAGCATGTTATATGGGCTAGTGTGTGTCTATTTTGGAGAATATCCCACGTACTACTAAGATCTTGTGTTCTGATCTTGTGGGCTGGAATACTCTAGACATCTACTAAGTCCATTTTTTCATAGATTTGGTTCAGTTATGGTATTTCTTCATTGATTTTTTTTTTGTCTAGTTGATTTATTTATGACAATGGGGTGCTAAGGTCCCCCATTCTAATTGTTTTAGTGCTTATTTGATTTTTCATATCTGTTAGTATTTGTTTTATATAGGTGTATACCTCTGTATTTGATGCATATATATTTATGATTATCTATTATTGTAGTTTTTCCTTAGAAAGTATGTAGCATCCTTCTTTATTTCTTTGATTTTTTATGTCTTTTGAAGTTCACACTGTCTGTGAATAGAGTAGCTATTCTTCCTTTTTTCTGGGTTCCTGTTGCATGGAGTATTGTTTTTCATCTTTTGACTTTCAGTCTATGAATTTTTTTTAAATTAAACATGTTTCTTGAATATAACATATTGTTAGATCTTGTTTATTGATATATTCTGCCAGTCTGTTTCTTTTGATTAGTGAATTAGACCACTTACATTGTTGGTTATAATGGATACATATTGGCTTATCTTTTTCATATAATTTTCCTGTTGATGGTTCTCTGTCTTTCCCTTCTGTTTAATTGCGTCCTCTACCTGGTGGCTTAATTGGTACTCTTGGAATTGTGGGATTTTTTTTCTCTTTCTAGAATATCTTTCAGAACTCTTTGTAGAGCTGGTTTGGTTGTCATGTATTCTTTCAGTTGTTCTTTGTCATGGATGTATTTTATTTCTCCATTAATTCTGGAAGTATTTTTCAGGATACATCAATCTGGATTGGAAGTTATTTTCTTTCAGGGCTTGAAATATTTTAAGCTCTCCTTGACTTAAGGGTTTATGTTGAAAAGTCTGCTGTGACTCCAGTGGACTTTCTTTTATAGGTGATATGTTTCTTTTCTGTAACAGCTTTTAATATTTGGTTCTCATGCTGAGTTTTAGAATCTTGAGTTTTATATGCCTTGGTGTATATTTATTTTGGTTAGACTAATTGGAGCTCGGTATGCCTCACTTGTCTGTATGTCAAGTTCTTTTTTCATGTTTGAGAAGTTTTCTGCTATTACTTCTCTGAACAGTTTTTTTTTTTAATGTCTTTTGTGCTGACTCCTGCATTTTAACTTACTGCAGTCAGTCCCATGTTGTTCTTCTTTGCATCATCTTGCATTTTTTTGGATTGTGTTTTCATTGTTCCTTGCTATTTTTAAGAGATTTTTCTTTTTGTGGTTGCTAACCATGATCCTGTCTTCTAGATCTGATATTCCATCTTTACTTTCTGTCATTTAAGTTTGCAAACTTTCAACAGAATTTTTAATTTCCTGGATATCTATTTGAATTTGTCTCATGGATTCCATTTCTTTCCTATGTTGAGCATTAATGGTTTCCATTATATTTTTTGCTCCTCTATTTTTTTGAATCTGTGCCTACTCTAGATTTGCTAAGCAAGCCCATCGTTATGGCCATCATCTCTTGTTTCATTTTACTGTGAGATTATTTCTGTTTTGATATCCTCTATAGCTTCATGTATGTTTTTAAAATTTTTTTCTATTGTCATTCCACTAAATTCAGGTAGATAGCTTCTGATTTCCTCTATCTTGTTGTCCCCTGGATTTGTTCTTAGTGGGCTGGAAGTCTGGGATTGCATTTTGTTTCTGCATCTCATCACTTTCTATTTTTTAATTAAATTTGTTGTTGTTTGTATTTGTCTTATGTTAGGTAGCTTTATTATTGGTATGAAATCTTCCCTAGGAAATGTCTCTTCCTCTGAGATATCTTCTAGGTATAGTTGGCTGTTGGTTCTGTGTCTGTCCCAGCATCCTGTCTTCCCACTTTATTAGGGATGCTATGTTGCTATCTATTTGGCTCAGCCCCATCCTTTGATACTGGGCTATGAGGTCAGCTGATTATCAAAGTGTTATTATACAAAGGTGAACAACTGATTACAACAAGTATGGCATCTTGGCTAAAGTAGCATAATTAGCCATAATAATATCATCAAGCACTGCTTAGAAACTAATAATCTCTGGTAACTACTAATTTGGTATCTATAACCAGAGGAGCAAGATCTATAGTTATATCATAACCTCCAACATAGACCAGGAATTTGTATGCAGGGGTTTTCCCCTTAGTAGGATGATTTTTATCTTGTGGGAAAGGGAATTTAAGAGTGATAGCATATAAAACAGAGAAATAACTGAAGAATAGTAGAATAGCAATAACTGAAACATAGTAGAAACAAGGCTGAGGGACTAAGGAGGACTGCTCCAACTTTGGGAAGCTGGTGAAGAGGGCAGGAGAGAAAGAACAAGAATTTTGAGGCCAAACAGAAAGACTAGAGATTATGTTCACTCACCTACAAATATCACAGGATACTGAAAGACTGGTGAGAAAAGAAGCAGGACAGAGAAAATCAACCAAGTAATAAAAGTCAAAACATATACAACTCCCTCCTCCTCCAAAATTTAAAAAATAAAAATAGAAAAAAATAGTTTAAAAATTCCCTTGTTCCGCCCAGTTTGGTGTTAGTTCCTTAGGCAGAGATGGGATCTATACTGAGTAACTCCCAGGCCTTCAGTAGGGTTACCGCTGAGTGCAGGCTGATTTCATCTTCACCACTAACTCCTCTTACTTGGTGGTAGGGTGAGAGGATTACCCTTGTCCTCAACTAGCCCAGGCTGTTTGCTTGCTGGTCATGGAGCAGGGGGCAGGGGATGCCCTTGTCCCATCACCAGCCAAGGTCTCTTGCCTGTTTGTGCCTCTGTACCAAGGGGAGTGAGGTCAGTGCCTCTGTCCCACTGCAGGCCAAGGCCACTTGCCTGCTTATGCCACAGGGTAGGGGGCTGCTTCTAGTTTGTTGTAGCTGAGGCTAAAACTAGCTTTCAGCACCTGCCAATTTCTCAGCTGAGTTTCCCCCCAGTTTGCTGTCCAAAGTGTCAGTCCTCCCATCAGCTACTACTCTATATGACTGAATGCATGGTGCTGCCATTCAGGTCCTCACTAGCTGATGACTGTAAGGTAGGCTACTTGAGCAAGTGTTTTTTGTTTTCACAGCTGCCTCTGACTGCAAAGACTCTCCTAGTCCAGGTCAGGTCTTAGTATCCCAGGGAGGAGTAAAGTTGCTTTTACTGACTGTCCATCCAGCAGATTAGCTACACACTGATTTCTTGATGAAAGCTACTTTTCTGGAGTAAGGTAGAATTACAATGTTGTTTTAAATTGAATTTCTTTAATGGCTAGTGGTACTGAACTTTTTTCATGTACTTATTATCCATTTATACTGCTTCTGAGAAATATCTATTCATTTTAATCATCAGTTTTTGATTGGGACTTTTATTATTTGGGGGAGTCTAAATTTTCGAGGTTTTAATATATTCTACCTATTAGTTCTCTGTCCAAACAGAGAAAAAACTTATTTAGCACTCTCGAGGTCATTTCTTCACACTATTGGTTGTTTCTTTTGCTGTACAGAAACTTTTTAGTTCAGTATGATCCCATTCTTTATTCTTAATGTTACTTCTTGTGCAATTGGTGTTTTGAAAGTTCTTGACTATGCCTCTGACTTCAAGAGTTTTACCTATTTTATCTTTCAGCAGATTAAGTGTTTTTGTTTTAATATTTAGATCTTTGATCCATTTTGATTTTAGTGTAGTAAGTGGTAAACTAGCTATGGGTCTAGATTCAGTCTTCTGCATGTGGAAAGCCAGTTTTCCCAGCACCATTTGCCAAAGAGGCTATCTTTCCTCCAGTGTAGGTATTTTTGGGTCCTTTATTGTAGATCAGGTGGCTTAATGTGTCTGGGATCATTTCTGCTTCCTCTGTTCTGTTCTGTTTGTCCATATTTCTGTTTCTGTGCCAGGGCCATGCTCTTGTTGTCACTGTAGCTTTGTTGCATAACTTGAAATCTGGTATTGTGATACCTCCTACTTTGTTTTTGTGGTCTAGGATTGCTTTTGTTACTCTGGATTTCTTCTGGTTCCATATGAATTTAAGGATTATTTTCTCTAGTTTTGTGAGGAATTTTATTAGGCTTTGGACTTGGGTTATATTAAGTCTATATATCAGTTTTGGAAGTATGTCCATTTTGACAATACTGATTCTGCTTTTCCAGAATCAGAGGATGTCCTTCCATTTTATGATGTCCTCTTTGATCTCCTTTTTCAGAGTACTATATTTTTTGTTGTAGAAGTATTTAACTTCCTTGGCTAGGTTAATTCCTAAGTGTTTTACTTTTCTTAATGCTTTTGTGAATGGTATTGTTTTCCTAATTTCTTTCTTAGTGGGTTCATTGTTAGTGTAGAACAGTGGTGGCAAACCTATGGCACATGTGTTATTGTTTTTCTTTTAAGACAAAGGGTATTAATGTATAGTTGTTTTTTTAAACGGAAACTCCAGTAATCAGGTTTAATTGCAGTGTTGGCACTTTATGATAAATAAGTGTGTTTGGGGTTGGAGTTCAGAACTCTCTCTCTGTCATAGTTACTTTTTTTGTTGGTGAGACAAAATGCCCAACACTCTAAATTAAGGGAGGAAAGGCTTATTTAGCTCACAGTTTGTGGAGGTTTCAATCCAGATCTGCTGGCTCCAAGGCGGGGTGGCACCTGGCAGAGGGAAACAGTTCATGGTGGTGGAAGACAGCAAAAGCAACAAGAGCAGGAGGGGAAGCAGGTCTCTTTTCTGTCTCTTGTACTGCATGTAGGCAACCCATCCTAGGGCATGCGTAGCACTCACCCCCAATCCCAGCACTAGACAATGAATCAGTCACAAACTTTAGATTCTGCAGCCTCTAAAAAGTCAGCCCCCCTCAACCACGTGAGGCTTTGGTGTGGGGGGGACATCCAGACACAAACTACAACAGTCTCTAAAAAATTCACCATCACTAGTGTAAGAGTGTGCTCTAGATTTTTGTGCGCTGATTTTGGATCCTGTTGCATTGCTGAATTCAATTTTGTAGGAGTCTTTTCAAGGAATTTTTGAATCTTCTATGCAAACAATCACATCATCTATACCTGATGATACTTTGACTTTTTCTTTTTCTGTATATCTCCTTTTATTCCTTTCGCCTGATTGCTCTGAGTACTCTTTCAAGTCCTATATTGAATTGGTGAACTGAAGTGGTGATAAGGGGCATTCATGTCTTCTTCCTGATTTTAGAGGAAAAACTTTCAGCCTTTCCTCATTTAATATGATGTTGGCAGTAAAAGTTTGTCACAAATGCCTTTTATCAGATAGAGATGGGGTCTTTCTATGCCCATTGTCTTCATTTTTTAAAATCATGAATGGATGTTGGGTTTTGTCAAAAGCTTTTTCTGCACCTATTGATATGGTCATATGATTTTCGTCCTTGCTTCTGTTTATGTAGTGTATTACAGTTTTTGGTTCCTCTATGTTGAATCATTTTTGTTCATTTTGGCATGAATCTTACTTGGTCATGGTATATAATTTTTTCAATGTTTTGTTGCATTCTATTTGCCAGAATCTTGTTGAGGATTTTTATATCTATATTTGTTTTAAAAATTGGTCTACAATTTTCTTTTAGTTGGGTCCTTGTTTGGTTTTGGAATAAGGATAATGATAGTTTCTAGGAATGAGTTTGGAAGCATTCTTTCCTTTTAAATTTATTTAAAGATTTTGAGGAATATTGGTGTTTCATCTTCCCTGATGGTCTTGTAAAATTCAGTGGTGAATATATCAAGTCCTGGGCCTGTCTTAGTTGGTAGGTTTTTTTTTTTTTTTTTTTTTTTTTTTTTTTTTTTTTTTTTTTTTTTTTTTTTTTTTTTTTTTTTTTTAGTTACTGTTTCAGTTTTATTACCTGGGTTTTTATGTCTTCTTGGCTCAGTGTTTGGGTTCAATTTTTCATTTCTTCAAGATTCTCCAATTTATTGGAGTACAATTTTTAGTAGTAGTTACTAATGACCTTCTGAATTTTGGCAGTATCCATTGTGACTTCACCGTTTTCATTTCTAATTGTATGGATGTGGGTGTTTTATTCTTTTAAAAAATCATCTTTTTTGGTTTTTTTAGTCTCAATTTCTTTGATTTCCATGCTGATCTTTATGATTTCCTCCCTTGTGCTAGTTTTGGGTTTAGACTTTTTTTTTTTTTGAGATAGGTTCAGGCTAGGCAGTTCAGGCTGTCCGCGAATTCATTATGTAGCCCAGCCCAGGCTGGCATTAAACTTGCAATGAGCCTCCTACCTTAGCCTCCCAAGTGTGGGGCAGGCATGTGCCACTATACTTGGCTAGACTATTTTTGTTTTCTAGTATCTTGAGGTGCGTCATTAGGTTATTTGTGTCCACTCTGTTTTCCTAATGTGGGCACTCACAAAAATAACTTATCTTCTTAGGATTGCTTTCATTGTGCCCTGTAGATTTTGTTATGTTGTACTGAGGTGATTGTTTTGTTCTAGGAATTGTTTAATTTTTCCTTTATTTCTTCTGTGACCTACTGGATATTCAGAAATATATTACTTAATGTCTAGGTGTTTGTATAGTTTCTGTTGCAATTGATTTTACTGTTGGAAGTGTTACTGTGAACTCCTACACTAACTGATTTGGAGTTTTCCTGTCATTAATATTTATATTTCTTTATTACGGATTGATTTATTACTACAGTGTTTCTTGTATGAATCCTACTTGGTCATGGTGTATAATTTTTGACAGTTTGTTGCATTCTATTTGTCAATATTTTGTTGAGGATTTTTTATGCCAGGTTTATGCTATGTCTTAGAATATTATAAGTTTGACACAACCTCCACCTTCAAGGAGTTTACTGACACATATATAGCAATTCTAATAAACTATGTATGATTCTGATAAATTATGAGAGAAAAATACACAGGTTCCTTGGGAGCACAGAGAAAGCAAAATGAACAAAGCCAGAGAGCAATCATGGAGGGTTTCTTAGAAGAGGTCAACACCTGAGTTTCACAATAGATATTGAATACTAAAATGAAGGGGATGAGCTCCAGAGTGTAATAGATACACAAGTCTGAGACAGCATGAAACTTTTAGGAATTAAGTAACACAGCACAGCTGGGATATAATGCAGAAACGAAGGAGAATTAATATTCACAGTTGGAAGAGGAAGTAGGGATAAGGTGTTAAGAGTCTTTGAATTCTATCCAGAAATTTTGAGACACAGTTAAGGATTTGGAATCTTGGGACAGATATATTAAAGAGTTTCGGCGGTACTGGGGATCGAACTCAGGACCTTGCGCTTAGCTAGGCAGGCGCTTATTCCACTGAGCTATATCCCCAGCCCATATTAAAGAGTTTTAAGGGAAAGAACTGTGTGGTTAGATCCGCCTTTTCTAGTTGTGGTAAACAGACCATTAGAGAGCAAGATCAGTTAGGCATGGAGAGCAACAGAGTGATGGTTGTCACCAGGCAGAGACAGTGGTGGCCCAAACCAGTGTGACAGTTACAAGGATAGAGAGAAGTAAACTGATGTAAAACAAGTCGAATGAGAAAAAAGAACATGGAACTTGACAATTAGGAAGCATGAGGTCAGAAGCCAGCAGTCTGGGGTGAGATGAATGAATAGAAATGCAAACAGTTAATGTGGACTACATACCCTCAGCTGTGAAGGGGAAGAAAGAGCCAAATGTGAGAAGGGTGGGCTCAGGAGGGAGCTGTGTTTGGAGCACATTATATATGTAGGTGTAAGAAAGAATACTTTTTACTTGAGCTTACAAGTAGGGAGTTACCATTTGGGATTTATGCTGTAGAGAATTCTCCAAAGACCTGGGAGGGATTTCACATGGAGGAAGCATCCTGGGTCCCAGAGCAGGATGGTCTGACCCGTAGGTGGTCTAGGAAAAGCCTGCTGAGGAGGACTGGGAAGTGCTCCTCACCTTGCCCCACCACAGGCTAACAGAGGCTGCCAGCGCTTCTGTTTGGATAAAATTCTGCGACGGATGGATCAATCCCTCAATGACAAGCACATGATTTTCAGGTAGGTAGATAGGAAGGGAGCCCCAAATCATAGAGAATATAAGGAAAATAGAAATAAGATTAAGCTTAACAATGCCCAGTCTGCATATCACCTTGCCTAGTCTAAATTCAATAAGTGAAGAACTGGGATCAGAGCCAGTTGCCCAAAGTGCAAATGTGTGTCTTCTCTTATTTCCGAGACAGTTCATTGGCAGGTCTTGGATCTCTGTTAATATATAAGCCCGCTGTTCCCTGTAGCCTGAGATGCTTTCTTCGCCCATCCGTCTGATGATGCCTACACATCTGCTTAGACATTTCCTCCTCTGGAAAATCTTCCTTGGCCCCTGAGGGCACAGTCAGTCTTTCCACTCTACCCTGGTGTCCTCATCACCTTTTCCCACATTATGATTAAATTCTCCATTTCTATGCCCGTCCTCTCTTTCTAACCTCCTGATAGCAACAAGGTAAATAAATTTATAACCAAATGACTATCAAATACACACATATATACTGGGAGTTTGTAGCAAATGTTAAATAGATACTGAATATTAAAATGAGTGGGATGAGCTGGAGAGTGTAATAGATGCACAAGTGTAGGAGAGCGTGAAACCCTTAGGGATTAAGCAACACAAAGCAGCCGGGGTACAATGCAGACTCCTGTGCAAACATGCGCACCCACTTCCATAACTTCATATGACATGATTATAAGGAGGCATCATTGCCCAGGAGGAGGTAGGGAAGAGTCTACTTACATGTCTTTGAGTCTAAAAGGATTCCTGTGGCCAGGACATGAGCAAAGGAGTGCCTCCTGTGTGTATCATGCCCTATGTCTGTGGAGTACCAAACAGGGCTCCATGTGGGCCTTATGTGAGCCATGGCTTCAGGCACAGAAAGAAGAATTCGACTGTCCTGACCCTGCCCGAGTGACATCTCACCTTGTTCTCACCAGGGAAGGCTCCCAGTGCGCTGGATGGCAATTGAGTCTCTCAATTACAGCGTGTACACAACCAACAGTGATGTGTAAGTACACAACCAACAATGGTGTGTAAGTAACCTCCTTACTGCTAAGAGATTTTTTTCCCAGAAAAATATGTTTGACAGAAGTTTTAAAGGGAAGCAAGAATAGCCCACTCCTCTGAGGAGGAGGTAAGTTCATAGAATAAATGAAGCCAGAGAGCAGTGGCCCATGTGTCAATCACAGTTGGCAGGTCTTGGGTCTCTTTCACTCGTCCTTCTCCTTGTGACTCCTTGACCTCTGCAGGAGGGAAGGGCACAGGGGTTCCTTTGGCTCCATTCACCAGACCAAGCTCAGAGGAAGCAGTCACAGCTGGTGGAGACAAGAATAAGGCCACACAGCAGCTTCATCTTTGCTGCAGCTCAGGCCAGCCGTGGCAGGAAGGGTTGGGAATGATTCTTAGGCCATCTTGCTGTATACTGCATTTTCAGGAGGAAAAACACAGGTCCAGAAGGTTGTGGTGATTCTCTCATGAGGTTCTGCTTATGTCAGGAGAGGGGAGGAAATGGCACCTACTGTGCAAGGGGCCTTGTGTGTGTGTGTCATCTTTTTGGTGTAACTTGAAAGCACAGATTGGTGTCCCCACTCTCAGAAGAACACACAATAAGGTCCTGAGATGTTCAGGAACTCATCCCAGGCCACACAAGTAATGTTAATGATGCAGACAGGATTTAACTCAGAATTCATGTGTTTCCTGTCATTCCACCTTGCATTCTGTCCTCACAGGGAAGTGAGCCCTGTTTCCTCCATAATCCCTCCATCAGCTGAGCGGAGAGGCTATGTGCAGGGCCCTAATCCAGAAAGCAGGCATTTGACGTTTCCTTTTTGAGAGACATTCAGGGATCTGGCTCTGGGAGAAGGAAACTGACTGTGCAGTCTTGGCTGATTCAAGGTTTTGCCTCTGTTCCTCCTGCAGGTGGTCATATGGTGTGTTGCTATGGGAGATTGTCAGCCTAGGTGAGTACCCGTTTACCTGTCCTGTGAGATTCTGAGCAAAGGGAGCAGACCCTTCCACACTCTCGCCTAGTGTCGTTCCACAGGGCCCCATTTGTGTGCGCTTTACAAGGTGTGACTTAGAAATAAACTTACATTTTCCTCATGGGAGTCTTTATTTTAACACTTCTCTTTTTTAAAGCTATGTACTTCACGGCATATTTAACACTAATGATCCAGTGGCCATGGACTTCATTATGGGCTGTTTGTGATTGTGAAAAAATTTCTAGGGATTTAGCAAGTTTACTTTTACAACTTTATATGGAATTATATATATATATATATATCCATTAAAGGTCACATTTCTTTTTATGGTGGTGGTACTGGGAATTAAACCCAGGGCCTTGGCACTGAGCTACATCACCAGCCATAATTTAGTTTTGTATTTTAAGGCAAAGTCTTGCTAAGTAGCCCAGGCAGGACTAGAACACGGGATCTCCTGCGTCAGCCTTCCAAAGTGCTCGGATTAGAAGCATGCACCACCACGCCTAGAAAAGGTCTCATTTATTTTGAAGGCTATTTGATAGCATGTGAAGATTGCATGCCAAGAAGTAAACATTTTATGTATCATAAACTGTAAGGCATTATAAAGCTATTGTGTTTTTCACTTCATTTAGGTTTTATATTCCCAGATTTATACTGTAAATATATATTGCTCTTATAATTGCACAATAGCAATTAAAGTAAAATTGTATAATTAATAAAATAGGACTGGCACAACATAACTAGATTTTCAACTAGAGAAAAGCAGAATCTCCTGGTACAGCAGGTGAGCTGCCTGGAGGCCAATGTGGGGAAGAGAAGTGGCACTGTCAGCTGTGAGGCCTGCGGTGGATTTTCCCTGGAGGAACGACCACACTTTTGCCCAGTCTACAGCGTGGATCCAACCTGGCATCTGTGGAGGGGGGCGCACTCCGTGCCCTTCGCCCCTCGATGTCCTGTCTTGCTCCTCACCTCTGAGCCCTGGGGTGTGGAGGCCGGAGGCTCTGCCTTACATGCGCACGGGGCTCAGCCGTGCACCACTCCCTGTCTTCCAGGTGGCACCCCCTACTGTGGGATGACGTGTGCGGAGCTCTATGAGAAGCTGCCCCAGGGCTACAGGCTAGAGAAACCCTTGAACTGTGATGATGAAGTGTAAGTCAGGCCTCATCTGGAGGATCATTTTATTTTGACTTTCCTCTTATGCATTTTCTGGACAGGCTGATTCTAATGTAGTCATCTAATATAATAAACGGCCACACTGAGATCCCAGGTAGCTGGAGCAAATATTGGAGGGGCCTCCTTATATTAAGACCATAATATAACTGACAAGGATTAGTAGCTTCCCAGACATAGAAATCTAGGAGGAATTTAATGTATGATCTTTGCAAGGTTATAATAAGGAATGACAAATACAAAGATTATTTGAAACAAATTCATGAAATTGTTCATGAACAGGTAAATATATATAGCCTTTGTTTACTGTTGGGGAAATAGATCTGAGAACTGTTCCTTTAAGGAAGATAGATTTTTTTCATAGAATCTTCTGCTGAAGTTATTTTTCAGGAGTAAGTATTACTCTGACCATGATTAGTTTCTCTGATGCTACCCTTCCAGAACTTGCCATGGTAGAAGCTGTTCACTGACATGATTTGAAGAAGGCAAGGCTGTAGTTTGAGTGAATAATTTATTGTCCATACCGCACAACTTGAAAGAGAGGAAGGGTGCTATTAATGGTATCACTGAAAGAAGAGACATGGATGTGGGTCATCCTAGGCAAACCTGGATGTCCTTGGACCATAACTAGACAAAGTCCCCCAAATTTCATCTTCTGAGAGTCAATTCTACTCTGAGATTTCCTCAGTGAGATATGTCTGTTAATGTACAAACTATTCTAGAACCTGTAACATCTAGGCTGAGAGTTGATAGCCTTCTATGTACTCAAGGCTCCCTTGAGGAGTTTTTCAGTTTGTGGAGTCTTCAGCCCACTCACAGACTTCCTGATTCTGGAAGTCTAAGGCAGGTCCCAGTACCTGCATTGTAGTAACGGCAGGAGTTCGGACCACAGTTGAGAAATACAGAGCTCCATATTTCCCAAACTATGTTAAATGATACAAGGAGAAAGACCTTCTATAGTTAGTCAAGCTGAAAACACTTCATGGTAAACCTGGTGTTGATTCAGGCTGCTTTAATGAAATACCATAAACTAAGTAATTGAGAAATACAATGTATTTCTCAGAGTTCCGAATGCTGGGAAGTCCAAAATCAAGGCTCTGGTAAATTTGTGTCTGGAGTCTCAACCATTTCGTCAATCTCAGAGTACTGTTTCATATTCAGACCATTACTTCTGGTTAAGTAGGCCTTTTGTTTATTTTTAATGGCAGGACCTTCTGAGAGTCCTGCCTCTAAATGGACATTTTACAAGAGACACTGTTGTTCTGAAAGATGCAGTATTCCAAGAGAAGTGCTGCACCAGTGCATAACTGTTCACTGTGGATGACCAGAATAGCTAAACCTGAGACCCTGCTAAAATGGTGTCCATGGGCAGCACTAGGTGTTTTGGAGAAGAGAGGGGACCTGGATACAAAGGCAAGAGGCCTTATGGAAGTACCTTAGGTGCCACCCTTCTGTCTTCTGGTGGCTAAGCTTTGTGACTGTGTTTTGGTGGCCAATTTTCCTTGTCTTTTTTCTCTCCTATTCCCCACTAAAACACACCCAGGACTAAAGAACACTTGTAGCGTTGACTCTTCAACTCTTTCTTTTCAAAGCTATGATCTCATGAGACAGTGCTGGCGGGAGAAGCCTTATGAGCGGCCATCATTTGCTCAGATTTTGGTGTCTTTAAGCAGGATGCTAGAAGAACGAAAGGTGAGTGCATGGTTTGAAGCAGTAGCTCTTAAATTGGAAGTCCTGATTGCCCAGGGTGGTTAATAAAAAATTATTGGTACAATCCAACCAGATCTTCTGGACATAGCCTTAGAGATTACAGGCACATAAATAATGCACCTCCCAATGCTGACGAAGCTACAATTTTTAGGGATATCTGTGCAAGCTATAGACACACACACACACACACACACACACACACACATACACACACACACGAACAACACCTAAGCTATTAGAGCTAGAAGGACTCGTAGTCATATAGTCTGACCTTAGATACCACAGACGAAGAAACAGACTCTGCAAGGCAAAAGTGACTGGTGCAAAGCCACGCAGTAAACTGACAAAGTGCTTGGGCCAGAGCTTACTACGGGGGGGCAAGAATTCTATAATCATTTTCTAAAAGTCAGTTGTCCATTCCAATCTGGGGTCAACAAACACATCTAGACTAAAGAAATAAATTTTTATCATCAAAACCCAAGTGGGCACAGTGATATTTGAAGATGAGACGTGAGCAGAGGAAACAGCCCTGGAGACTGACCACTTCAGCAGGCATGAATGAGAGACCATGAGAGACAGAAGCTCAGAGACTAAAGAGAGGGAGAGAATGAAATCTTACTGCATAGGCCAAAGGGTGCCTTGCTGGAAAACACCATCAAATACAGTAGAAGAATAGAGGATAGAAAAGTGTCCCCAAGCACCTAACACATAAGTTGAAACAAGCTAAGAAAACCAAGGTATTGCCATAACTACCTAGGGCAGAGGCCAAATCCAGGCAACCTGTGTCTGAACCACTCTTGCTCTTCCAGACGTATGTGAACACCACGCTATACGAGAAGTTTACCTATGCAGGAATTGACTGCTCAGCTGAGGAAGCAGCCTAGGATGAAAAATCTTCCTCTGTGTGCCCTGGTTCTCCTTCACTAGCATGAGAGATCCTTCACCTACTACGAAAGAAGGCAAACCTCTGTCAAGAGATGTGACATAGAAGTGTGTATATACTGCTGTACGTCTCGGACTTTCAACACAAAAACCCCGTGTGGATCTATAGTATGCTCAGATTCTCATAAGACTGTATATACTGTTTTGAGTAAGAATGTGCTGGAATCAGAATGCTTATTTGTGGTTTCATATGCAATAATATATTTTTCTAAAAATGAAGGAGTGTGAATACATTTACCACTGTAATGCATAACTCCTCCTCCTAGATATTTTTGATACTTACTGTTATAATTGAATGCTATGAAGTGTTTTTGCTATGTAGAAGTAAACCATTGTTAATAAACATAACAACTGCCCCAACAGTGTAGGTAAGAAAAGGGAAATGTATGAGTTTGAACAGGATATGGGTTCATATTCAAGAGGCTGAATGATCCAAATGGTGTAAAAGAATTGTTCTGTCTCTTGAATTTTGTCCCTCACCAATGGAAGCCGGTCAAATTTCATTTGGTCATGTGACAATTTTGTCTTGCTCTTAGCTAGCCCACAAGTCAGTCCAGATGCTAACAGATAAAACAATTAGAAGCCTAAGAGTCTTTAGGGAAATATAAATAAAGTTATATTTATTAGTGGGATTTATTTTTCATTTCTCTGGTAATTTTGACTTCCGTATTTTAAGAAATAAAAAAATAAAGACAGGAAGGACACTTGGGAGACATATGGCATTTATCTTATTGAAGTAACACCACATGTATCACACACTGTAAAGTTTTAATTTGATCATTGTGAGTTTACCATTTATACTAGAGGCACATGTTGCACTGAGATCATATTTTAAGTGAATAAATTTCTTGTCTACTCATTTTATCCAGGAGTGTGTCTCATAGATATTGCCAAATATCTTTATTTTTTACTTTAAAGAATGTAGCACAAAAATAAAAAGAACAAAAGGAGCATACAAACAACACAAAGTAAGGATGTCAGAAATGATGCAGGGTTTCAAACCAAATCATAGGGATTAATAGTACTTGTTATATTACATATTGTTAACTTCAACAAAGTTGCTTAGAGTAACAGATGTAAGAATAGAAGATTGATCAAATCATTAAAGAGAATAAGAAAATAATAATTAAAAGAACGTTAGAGACAATACATAGTAGCACTGGGCAGGACTGTAGGAATTTGCCATTTGTTGTTATACTGCAAATTATTGTTGTCACATAAGTTGCTCAGATTACCAGATATAACCATGCAAAGTTGGTCAAAATAGTAGGAAAAAAATCTTTTAAACATTAACTGTTCTCAACAAACCATCAGACACCAACAATAGTTATACTATCCACCCATATGTGTGTGTGTGTGTGTGTGTGTGTGTGTGTGTGTATAAAATTTGCCTTAGTACTTATTCTTCTTTCCCTCATCCTAGTTCCTCCTTCGTTTGAGCAGTTTCTTTCCCTTTCTTATTATCTATTGTACATTTTGGGCTGTATTGACTTTTTCATGTTCTTACACCAGGGAGACAATGTGATGCTTACACGTGTGAGTCCGATTTATTTCACTTATGAGTATGTTCTCAAGTTGCATCCATTTACCTATAAAAGCTTCAAGAGTATTTTTTTTATAGTTGAGTAATACTCCATTGTATAGAAATACCACATCTTTTTTATCCATTCCTCAGTGGATGGGCATTTGTGTTGTTTCCAAGATTTAGCTATGACAAACTGCACTGCTATAAACATGGGTGCACATATATTGTTGTGGTATGATGTTTTTCCCCTTCTGGAAAAATAACCAGAAGGGGAATAGCTGGGTTAAGTGGGACTTGCAATCCTAGTTTTGTGAGGAATCTCCAGACTGATTTCCACAGTGGTTTCACCAATTGACACTCCCATCAGCAGTGGAGAAGTCTTCCTTTTTCACCACAGCCTCTCCAGCATTTGTCATTGGTTGATTTCTTAATGATAGCCATTCTTTGTGGGCTGAGATGAAATCTCAGTGTTGTTTTAATTTGCATTTCTCAAATGACTAATGATGTTGAACATTTTTTCATATATTTATTTGCCATTAGTATTTCTTCATCTGAGAAGTGTGTGTCCATCTCAGATGCCCATTTTTGGATTGGGGCTTTGAATTCTGGGGGCCTGATTCTTTTTAATTCTTTATGTGTTCTAGATAGCAGTTCTTTGTCTGAGGGGCAGGTGGATAAAATCTTTTCCCAATTCCTGGGTGTTCTCTTCACTCTGTTGGTGATTTCTTTTGATGTGCAGAAACTTTTCAATAAGAGGAGATACCAGTTGTTGATTGTTTGAAGTGTTTCCTGAGTGGTTTGGTTTTTGTTCATGAACTCTCTGCCTACCCCTATGTCTTCAAGAGTTTTACCTACTTTCTCTTCCAGTAGATTTAGTGTTTCTGTTTTGGTAGTTAGATCTTTGATTCATTTTGATTTTAGTTTAGTGCATGGTGATGACATGGGTCTAATTTTAGTCTTTGGCATGTGGAAAGCCAGTTTTTCCAGCACCATTTGTTAAAAAGGCTATCTTTCTTTCTGTGAACATGTTTAGCCCCTTTGTGAAAAATAAGGTGGGTGAGTGTATTTGTAGCTGTGTCTGCATCTTCTAACCTGTTCCATTGACCTTCAGGTCTGTTTTTTTGCCAGTACCATACTGATTTTATCATAGTAGCTTTGCAGTATACCTTCAAGTCAGGGATTGTGATGCCTCCTACCTTTCCTTTGTTTCCCAGGATTGCTTTTGCTATTCTAGGCCTCTTCTGGTTCCAGATGAATTTTAGGAATGTTTTCTCTAGATCTGTGAGGTATACTAGTGGAATTTTAATGGGGATTGCATTGAATATGTAAAACAATTTTGGGAGTATGGCCATTTTCACAATATTCGGTCTTCCTATTCATGAGCAAGGAATATCTTTCCATTTTCTGAAATCCTCTTCAATCTCTTTGTTCAGAGTACTATAATTTTTGCTATATAGATCTTTGACTTCTTTTGTTAGATTGATTCCTAAGTATTTCCTTTTTTTAGATGTTATTATGAAAGATGTGGTTTCACTGATTTCTCTCTCAGTCTGCTTATCGTTTGTGTATAGGAATGGTATTGATTTTTGAGTGTTGACTTTGTATCCAGTTACGCTACTGAATTTAGTTATTAAATCTATGAGTTTAATAACCAAATAATGATAATGGGTGGAGTTTTTGAGGTCTTCTATGTAAAGTATCATGTCATCAGCAAATAATGATAATTTCACTTCTTCTTTTCCTACCCTTATTCTTCTTATTTCTCTCTCTTGTCTAATTGCTCTGGCTAATATTGCTTTCAGTTTTTGACGATTTAGAATGACGTTAGCTGTTGTTTTGTCAAAGATGACTTTTTATCAGATTGAGGTAAAGTCCATCTGTGCCAATATTCTGTAGGGTTTTTATCATGAATAAGTGTTGGACTTTATCAAAAGCTTTTTCTGCATGAAGTGAGATGATCATGTGATTTTTGTGTTTGGCTCTATTGATGAAGAGGTGATGGAGTTCGAGGTATAGCCTTCATCCCCTTTGTATTTTCACTAGAATTATGTCCTTGGAAGAGTATTTTTTTAAGTGTTAGGCATAAGTTGACTATATGTAGGATGTCTCCTGTATATGCTCTCAGAATGAAGCCTTCAGTTTATAACGAAATTAACACTGCCCATGTACCAAAATACAATGAACCTAATACAATTTCCAGTGGCTGCCATGTGCCTGTTTTACATAAATCTATTAGACAAACAATCTCCATTTTCAGTTGAGCTATAGTTCTAATATAAATCTCTTTCTCTCTCTGTCTCTCTCACTCTCTCTCTCTCTCTCTCTCTCTCTCTCTGTCTCTCTCTCTCATTGACCATGGCTCAGACAACTTGGACTGAATCCATTTTAGAAACTCATTAGGTTTAATAAATAGAAAAAGTACATAGCAAAATTTGGAATTCTACCAGATATCCACACCAACAAAATCAAAGCTAGGCCCCTTGTGAAACAACCATCTGTCCATTCTCAGTGTAATTGCTGTTCTCATTCATGTGGAACATCCATGACTATATAAAGCAGTAGGCATCGTATAATGCTTTTCACACAAGCACAACAGTGCTTTAGGAGTCTTCCGGATAGGAGAGACCTCAGAGAGTAGAGCCTGGTATCCTACTTTAAGCATTTCAGACAACAGTACTTTACCACAGACCACATCATTTTCAGTCAAGTCAGACTGAGAATCCCAGCATTAATCACCAGCCAGCGGGCTCTTACCACCACCCTCAATGATTCTCTGCATGTTGTCAGCCACTAGGCTCCAAAGGAATCTTTCCTGAGGTGAGCCTATGCAATAAGGAGACTACTGAAGGGCTGTGAAGTGCGCCTTCACTGTCGACTATCAGAAGCCCTCCACAAACTGTAAGGACCCAGAGAGCGGCAACAATAGCTATGATACCAGAGTGGGTAGCCTGGACCAGCGGCCATGTGTAAGTAACTGGAGTTTTGCACTTTGCAGGTCAGCTCACTACGCTTCGCAGAGTAAATTAACAAAGTAGGCATTTTTATTGTCCCTTTTTACAGTCCAGAAAATGGAGGCTTTGAGAGGGTAAGGAACTTGCCCACACGATGTTACTATAATAGAAATCAAAATTTAGTAATCTATTAGTAGAGGAGAAAGAAATCAATTCTTGTTGTATTCAAGCCCACACTTTCCTTCCACGGGAATACCACCAGCGCCAGTGCAGAGAAGGCTTGTGAGGAGGACTTGCGGGGTGGCTTCGAAGCCACGCCTCTCCCTTCTGTGATGGAGCTGAGAAGGGCCACCTCAGGTGGTTTCTTTGTTCTTCCTTTCCTTTTTGTCTGTCTCTTCCTTTCCTCTGTTTTTTTCTTCTTTCTTATGGTACTGGGAATGGAATCCAGGGGCACTCTACAACTGAGCTTCATTCCCAGCCACTTTTTGCTCTGTAAATGCTCAGATGCGATTTGAATTTGAAATCCTTCTCCCTCAGCCTTTCATATAGCTGGGGTTACAGGCACGGGCCAGCACCTGGCTAGGCATACCACATCTGCATGCCTTGCTTGTCTGCCCGTGGGGAGGAGCTACGGATAAGACCTACAGAGTTCCAAATCCCCTATGCTTACTCACAGAAGTAGTTGAATAATTTTAGCTAACATTTGGTCAAGTAGGAAATGAGACCGAACAGATACATGAGGAGGGTGGTCAGAGAATTTGAGAGCCCAGAAGTTTGAGTACCAGCCTGGATTTCTCATTAGAACTGTACTTTGAAAGGAACATTTGAAGAAGATTAATTAGAGGACAAGAATGACTTCAAACTGAAAATTGAGGAGTCAGATATTTAATATTTAGTACCTGCTATGCTGTACCTGACATAAACACTTTAGATTTTCATTTATGTCAGGCACCAGGCACTGGCTTGTGCTTTGGACAGAGGGGACAGGGAGCAGGCTGCTCCCTCAGCAGATATCAGTTGGGGACAGCAGGTCACCACCTGGGCCGTGGGGGCACACCAGCCCTGGTTTCATGTATTGTCAGAGGAACGGGGAAGTGACACAGGATTGGGATCACAGCAGTCAGCCTGGGAACAAGAGAAACTTCCCTGAATGTGGCAGTAGAGAAAGGTAGTGATGGCAATGGACAGAAATAGGAAACTCCACGAGTTACTTGGACAAAAGAAGCCGACTGACTGCAAAGAATGAAGAAACATAATGGTCTGGAGACACAGACAAGAGAATGGGTCCTGCAAAATCACGAGACAGGCAAGTCATGGCAAGAGGTGGACTTTGGCAAGTGATGTCTCTGGGGTGACAGGAAAGAATTCTTGTCTTCTTGGTTAATAAGCAAATTAAGAGCAGTTAAAATAAAATGATAGTGACAGCCACCTTATGGGGTTCTATAGAGTATTTAAATATGTTAGTCTGTACTTCTTTTGCTTGAGTGCATACAAGCTGTTTAAAGCTGTGTCCAGTTACTATGGTGTCAACACTAAACAGATTGAACAACACAGCTTGCGCATTACAGACCAAGGTGTTAATGTTCCTCAAGTCATCTCCACCATGCCAGAAAACCTACACTGTGCATGTTAAAAAGACACATAATGCACGTAAATAAAGGGCAAAACTCAATGAACTGAATTAGAATACATCACTGACCTAATGTGACAAACAGCTGCATATAAAACAAAGATCTTAGCTGCATAACTGTCAAGTAGCTAGGGCAAATGCTCTGCATAACTTTCAGGTAGCCAGGGCAAACGTATCACTCTAAGTTCCTGTCGAACCCGGGCTGTGAGTGGGAGGGAAGAGCAGGTGCAGCCCAGACAGCGTCCAGCTGACCTGGATCTACCTACTCCGTCATAGTGCCATTGACTTGCTGCATAGTATTTATGCAAGTTATTTAACTTTCTGGTCTCAGTCTCGGCATCTGTAAAACTGGTATAATAACCAACCCTACTGGTTTATAAGGGCAGTATGAAAATGCTTGCAGGAAAACATACACTAAATAAATGTTCAGAAACATAGCTACTGCTAAGAGAGGACAATACCGGAAAAGTGTGCTTAAGCTGTTGTGAAGAGCTCCAGCTTCTGCAAGTAACAAAAGACAGCTGCTCCATCATCTGCCGTAAAAGTGTGACACGGGGTTAAGCAAAATATTTGGACTAGGAGGAAGTCATCATGGATGGAGTAAATGGCTTCATTTCAAAACATTTGGGGGGAAGATTCCATTGCAGAAGGCAGGAGGCAGCAGCACCCATAGGCACTTGCGGGACTCTCAGGAAAGCCAGCAGTTAGGGGCTGTAGGGGGTGGGGCGGGCGGGGTGGGGGATGAAGGGAAACCCAGCCATGGAGAGGCAGCCTGAAAGAGAAGGCCAGGAGATGAAGTCTAGCAACAGGAGCAGTTAAGACAAGACGCAGGGCCCCTGCTCAGGCCCAGTGCTACTCATAGCCCAGGTCTGGAGGAGTCACCGCCTGGGAAATGAACAAATATCTCCGAGGGAAGAAGCTGAGGGTAGCAGCTGCCAGTTGCTGCCCAGACTAGCTGCCAGCACCCGGTGCCTGCCAGTCCTAGTCCCGGTCACGCTGAGACATGGAGCCTCATGAGTGAGGTATCTGCCAGGCAGCGCAGCCCGGAAACAGGGAGCCACGGAAAACACAAGCTAGAGGGCCACTTGTATGGCAGTGGCTGGGGTGGGACAAGTGGCCGTGGCTGGGGTGGGACTGGCAAGTTCCAGGGACAGAGAGGGCAGAGGGCACGGTCCTGGCTTGGGACCTGGCCCCTGCTACCTTGGGATCCACAGAACAGCAAGAAAGACAGGGGCGTGCAGTAGTAGAAGCTGTAAGAACCAAGGGTAAGAGAAAAAATTCTGAAGTGCTGCTGGTGGGGCGCCCTCCTGCCGGATCCCCAGCACCACTGACACTGTGGGCTGGAGAGACCTGGTGAGAAGATGCATAGTTGGACGTGGTCACCAGCGATGGAGAGGACACTCTGGGGGGCGTCTATGGAGACTCTTACCTGCAGTTTCTGGACGGCACTGAGGCCGGGGGTCCTAGGGAAATTTGAAAGCAGAAGTATTGCTGTGTTCTGTGGGCATGGGGACGGGGAAAAATGTCAGAATGCACTCGGTGGTGTTCCAGGCAGGGGTACAGGGGTACAGTCGCTCGCCTCCCTCTGAGCTTCACCTAAGTAGCGAACCAGAGAGGCTTTAGTGGAACAGAGCACAGCTATAAGGGGAGACAGAGAGACAGAGAGAGGCAGGACAGAGACAGAGAGACAGAGGCCTGGTGTCTGGAGGAGGAAAAAAGGGCAGAGTGAGAAGCAGAGCTGCAGCTGGAGTGTGTCCCTTCCTCAGTAGACGTCAGCCTCGGCTCCCCATTGCCCTGAAACCTTTCCCTGGCCAACTTCGGTGGTCCCCTGCTTTCACCAGACAGCGGTTAAATAAATGGTAAAAAGAAAGGAATCAAGTACTGGCGAGAGAATACACATTTTCACTCTCCAGTAAACAGGCAGGCTGGCAGATTGGATCAAAAACTAAAACTCAGCTCTATGTGGCCGGCAAGCAGTGAACCTTAGCCATGGAGACCACTGCGGACCGAGCAGCTGGTGCAGAGAGCAAGCAGGAGGAGCTACTCCAACTGCTGGCAAAGTTGACTTCAAACCAACACTGTTCAAAACAGACAGAGGTCACTAGATCACTGCAAAGTGCAGTTAAGTGTTGTACAAGGAAGAGCTAAGGCGCTACCTTTGGAGAGGGGCCTCCAATTTAAACAGCAGCGTCAATAAAGAACCCTAAGGTGGCAGAGGAGACATAAACAATACAAAATGCCAACTAGGTAAAAGTAGAAGAAACAGCAAGTAAAAAGATCCCAGAAAGGTGGCAAGTGGGTGTACAGGCTGTGAGGAAAGTGCGGGAAAGCGAGGCAGGGCCAAATTAGGCAGGAGAGGCCACGTGGCAGGGACTGAAAGGGTTTAATGAAAATTAAGCTAGAGAAGTGACGTGCGCCGAAGTGCAATGGTAAAGATACCATTCTGGTAGCTGTTGAGTGGACAGCAGGGCTGGAGGCCAAGGAGAGGAAGGGGTAGTGAGACTCCCAGAGGAAGCAGCGAGATGGGAAGGACACGCCATAGCAGCTGTGCAGAGGGAGGAGGGGGATTTGAACTCAGTGGTGGCAGGAGAAGCGGAGGACACAGTCCTGTGTGTCTTTGGGGTAGGACAATGAGGATTTGCACACCATCCAAATGAAAGGGTGTAAAGGAGGTGGCAGTGAGGACTGCCCTAGGCTTTTGGCCTAAGCAGAAGTACTGGAGGTGACCAAGGGGAGTTTTCTGTGTATAGATGACCCAGGTACAGGGAAAGAGTCACGAATTTCTTTGAGGGCCAGGGCTGTATCTCAGTGGTAGCGTGCTTGCCTAGCATACATGAAGCCCTTGGGTTCAATTCTTAGCACCTAGAAAAAAAGAGAATTCATTTTCACTTGTTATATTTGAGCTGCCTGTGAGGAAATCCTGCAGAGAGACGGGTAGATACTCAGCAAAGCCTGGAGGCCAGGGAGAGACTTTCTTTAGAAGGACGCACGTGGAACTGGGTGTGGGTGGCTCATACCCACACTCTCAGCTCTCCAGAGGCTGCGGCGAGAGGACTGCCATGAGTTCAAGGCCAACCTAGGCTGTGTAGGGAGATTTCTGTCTTTAAAAAATAAAAAGCAAGAAAAACAAATTAGGGACCAACAGCAGTGCGATGCTATTTAAAGCCACAGGAAAACATGAGTTCATCTAGGGGGAAAAGGTGGAGGACATGTTGGAGGTCTAAAACCAAACAGTAGGGATCTCTGCAACTAGAAGTTATGAGGGAGAGTATTTGGCAGAAAAAGCCGAAAAGAAGAATGAATAAAGGGAAAAAAAGAAAGAAGCGTATGTTGTTACAGAAGCTGGGTTAGTGAAGTAGTAAGGTGGAATCATGCTGGTGAGATGAGCAAAATGAGCAAGCAAACGCACCCACTAGTCTGGCACCTCGAGGTCACTTCTGTGGATCACAGTGGATCGCGGAGGAAGGCAGCCAGCAGGCGCAGACAACCAGACAGGAAAACAGACTTCACCGCGAAAGGCCGGGTCTGCAAGAGCGCTGCTTAAGCCCGTGGGAGAACTCAGAATGGCACGAGGAGGCGAGGGCTGATCTAGGGAAGGAGAGTGAGGAGCTCCTGGGTAAGTACGGGGGACGGGATGCAGGCACATGAGCAGCGATGCTGACGGGAACAGGGATGCCTCCTGAACTGTCACCCCAGGAAAGTGAAGGTCCAGGTCACCTGCGGAATGGAGTTTGAGTCTGGAAAAGCATACAAGGAGAAGATACGGAATGCCAAGTAGAAATAGGGAACCGAGAAAACGAGTCACACATGACTCGACTGGGTTTGCGACAAGGAATGTAAGAAGGGCCTGGGGCGAGCATGCCGTGGAGGAGCCGGTGGGGCTCCACAGAGAAGCCAGACGTGTTGGTGTGGCCACACCAAGTATACACTGTACTGACACTTCTATCCTACAATGCCCTCTTCCATGCGTAATTTTTGTACTTTCATGTATCAGTTAAACCTTATTTTTAAAATATATGCAAAAGAATACCAAATATTCATGGTGTATACAGTGACCTTTCATGAATGTAACAGTTTAATGATTGTACGATGTCAAATTCAATTCCTTTTTCAGGTAACAACTACAAGGGCCCTTGATTACAGTAAGCTCACAATTTTTTCTTTTCATATTTTTTAATATACAGTTGTTTTGTCATTACTGATTCCAGATACAATTAAAATACACACAAACTTTTCTCTTGAAATAATGAATTATTTTTGTCTACTTCTTAAAAACATAACCTCCAAAGCATGGTACAATCTTTATTTTTCTCTTAAAACATGTATCAATATAAAACCAAACATCCTCATTACCAATCCCTATTTGAGGAGGGCAGTTAAATCTGCTGAACTGCTAAAAAGGATAAAAATTTCTATGTGTTCAAGCTCATATATTTTGCATGTTTAACCAAGTAAGTTTAAATCTGAGCCAATGGTTTTTCCAAAATAATTTCCACAGCTGTAACAGCTTGCAAACCATTTCTATTTTTACAGGGAGTATTTGAAGTAGGTACTTGGGTCTCTATGTTCTACTTCTATGTGCCATATTTAAAATGAAAAAGTGAGAAACTAGACTATCATAAAAATATGAATGGATTAGACCAATACAGGCATTCTGATTTATTTAAAGTACTCCACATAAAAATGTGAGAAAAAAATCACAGATGAAAAGTTTTTATATCTTGGGATTGGGATAAGCTTTGTAAGTATGACATAAATCCAAGAAATCAAAAAGAACTATGTTGATTATGCTGAAAATAACTTCTGTATAATAAAATCTTTATAAGTAAAAGAAGCGCCAATGACAAAGTGAGAAAGGTGTCTGTTAAAGGGCGCCATGTAAGTTTTCCCTTTTAAATAGGCCAATTAAAAGAAGAAAGGAGGGATACAAACAGGGAACTAAAGAACGTTGGAAAATATACTCAAAACCACTGGCAGTAATCAAAAAGACTTCCCTTTTGCCTGACACCTTTGCACTCAGGGGTAAAAATGCTAAGATTTGGGAAGATGAGAGATAAACACGGGCACTGCTGTCTTGCTGCAGGGCAGTGTAAATGGATCAACCCTCTGAGGCAAACTCTTTGTTTAAAATGTTTACCAGTTTCAGTCACACAGACCTTTCTACTAGCTTCTCTGTGCAAGGAACATGAGGTAAGGTCACTTGTGCTCAAGCAGGACGAAATACCAGAGTTTACACTCACTTATATTCATCACCAGACTTACAATGGAAAAAAGTAAACTCTTGAAATACATAAATGTGCTTGGTAATCTGTATTATAAATTCAATAGAATGGAATATCCATTTATAGGTTCTTTACAATGGAATGTCGTGCACTAATTTAAAAAATGATGTAGCTCTAGATTTTAACAGATTCTACATTAACCAAAAAAACACTTGTAGGATAACTTAAGGTAGACAAAATCTATACATTATTTGTGATGGTTAATCTCGATTTTCAATTTGATTGACTTGAACGATGCCTAGGAGATGAATGAAGCATGCTTCTACATTTGGTCAGTTTGTACAACGGCGACATTGGGAACATACCTGGTCCCCTAGCCCTTCCTGTCTGGCATTCCTGCTCTGCACTCTGGTTCCCGACTGTCGTAAAGTGCGCACTTTTGCTCCGCAGCGCTCTTCCGCTGTGATGCTCCTGCCGGGGAGCCCCCAACCAGGACGGAGCCCGCTGAGACTGTGAGCCGAAACAAGTGTTTCCTTTAAGCTGTGAGTGTTGGGTATTTGTCCCAGTAACAGGAAATTATCGTATTTATTAAAATATTAAAATATATACATCTTATACATAGATGAGCTGTATAAAAATAAGGGAGATAGTTGTCTTTGGCTTTTTATTTTTCTTTAATTGCCTGCATTATTTGAATTCAAGCCAGGCATTGTTGACAGGGGTGGTATTGCCCCAGAGGAACAACTTTATTCTTGAAAAATGAGAAGATCTTAGATGCTATCATGGTATATATTTTTCCAAAATCCAACTTTAGTGGACAAAATCTTATTCCCTTGTACTTAACTTTACTGGGGGAAGGAAAGGGGAATATTAGAAAAAACAATGCCTATTTCCTAGCAGAACAATGAAAAAATATTGAGAAATGTTACTTCATATAGGTGTTACTTCTGTGACTACAAACCAAATGTAAATATTTCAGTGATGATTTTTATCAATGAAGTGATGTTTTTCAGCATAATCTCAAACCTAACTTACTATTTTCACCCAAAAGTGGCACCTCCAGCTTCTTCTAAGGAGGTTACGTATGTATGTATGTATGTGTGTATTTCTTTATTGTGGCTCTACAGATTGAACCTAAGGCTGAGTTACATCTCCAGCTCCTGTCACATTTTTTTTTTAATTTTATTTTAAAGACAAAAGAATGGAGACATATGAACCAGAAAAGCCATAAATAATACAGAAAATACAAAGTTATACAGAATATAGTAGGGAATTAGAACTGGATGTTGTATTACATAGTTATCTTCACATTAGTTAACACAAAAACATTAAAGGAAATACCAAATTATAGAGAAGATAGTAGGGAATTTGCACTGG